>ML675612.1:34637097-34800416 GCA_007922155.1 Mesoclemmys tuberculata | reverse complement strand
TGTGTGTGTGTGTGTGTGTGTGTGTGTGTGTGTGTGTGTGTGTGTGTAAAAATAAACGGGAGCAAGTCTGCCCTCAGAGATGCATGCATAATTCCCAAGGACTTTGGAAGACAGAATTTGGTCCTGTATAGTTTTTAATTGTGTTAGGGCCTTTATTTGTTTTACTTTTTGCTCGTAGAGGGGACTTGCAACATTCATCTGCTTTCACATCTGCAAAAACAACAAGAGTTCTGTAGCACTTTAAAGACTGTCAGATTTATTTTTTGGAGGCATAAGCTTTTGTGGGCTTTAGCCCACTTTGTCAGATGCAGGGAATGGAAATCAGATAGGTGGTATATACGTACAGTCAAGGGGAAGGTCCAACAATGGGTGGGGTAGGTAACAGCAAAGTCCATAGAGACCTCAGCTACTCCTAACTATATGAACTCTGCTGTTACCTACCCCACCCATTGTTGGACCTTCCCCTTGACTGTACATATATACCACCTATCTGGAACTTTTCATATCACCATTTGCTTAAACTTCAACCAGTGCAGAGTTTATATGTGTACATAGCGAGGTGTAAGGAAATTTTCTTTGTTCATCAAAATATGGCACTTAAAAAAAAAAAGGCACAATGATAAATCCACTGGACCTTCATTTGTGTACACAGAAGTGCTCCAGTCCTTCCAGAGCTAATGGATAGCAAACTATCGTGTTGTCTTGATTATGGTCTGCAGTACTGCAACATTTTAGACACTTCCATTGTTCACAGAGAACAGGACTAAAAAGATACATGACTAACTACACTGAATCAACTGGCTTGTGTCCTTCCCTAATCTTCGTGTAGCCATCCCCCCATAAATACCTGCAGCAGCTTAGGTTATGTGGCCTCCAGTGAATATATAGGAAGTTACTTATTGAGTCTCTGGAACTCCTCTACCTTCACCTTGAGGTAATATTCTGTTGCTTAGTTTTTTCAGATTTTGGAATGTGCATTAGAAGCATAAAACTACACCATGAATGCTAATGTGTGCTCTTGCTATCTCCCATATCTTAATTCTGAAGTTTAGGAACTTCTTTGCAGTAAATGCAGTGTTTCCAGTGGATGGTTATGAACATCACCTTTCCTGTCCCCATCGGTATGTTAGTTTTTCCAGACAATACTCCTATAATTTAGGTTCCAGTAAGTATCTCAGGTCTCATGAAGACTGATCTAATACCCTATGTCACCCCAGCTGGCATTCAGGAATTGTTAAGCAAGAGGTTTTGAAATTTCAGATGCTTTCTGCACAATGTATTCAAACCAGTTCAAATGCCTCAAATTCACTTACCTCTCCAAGTGCCAAGGAAAGGTTGTGTATAACAGTACTCACTTGTTTAAGACTGACTCTTTTGAACCATTCTCTCAGCCACCGTCTGTCTTGTAGTTCTAAGTGTATGCAATATCTACTGTGAAGGCATTTAAACAATACCATTTTAGACCCCAATGATTGAGTTAACGTGTGTTCAGCCTTCTTTGTATTATTGCATGACTTCTTAGTGTAAAGCTCCTATGATGAGTGAAGAGAATCTCTTACAAGCAGAAGAGGAATTTGGGGGCTCAAATAAGACATTAGCATTTTCTCTACCTGTCTGGAGGGGGAGAGAAAGAAGTTAGGTTTTTTTTCCTCTGGAGGACTGGCATTTTCCCAGATCTTCATAAGAATAAACTAATAGATTATTAGTCTTCTAAGATAACATCCTTTCAGCTAAATGTGGCACTGATGGATTGCCATCTTTGAAATTCTTCAAGGAGGGGGGCGGTTAATATAATTCTCATTCAACATTGGCTCTGAAGAAGGCATATTAAAATGGATTCCCTAGCGTCGCCATCTGAAATGTTATTTTCTAACTTCCCACTAGGATCAGATCCTTAAAGCTTAAGTGAGGAGGATAAAAGCTGGAAGAAGCCAGTACTGTACCTGCAAATTACAGTTCTCTAAAATACTACTGTTTTTTCATAGGACGCTTTTCCATTGCTGATTCTCAGCACCTGACTTATCAGTTACCAAACCCTCATGGCCCATTCAATTTACTATTGATCACAGTGCCAAGTACACAAAAATTATATAGATTGAGCCAAATCATACAGCCCTTGATCACATTTCCCTCAGGCAACCTGACTTTAATGGGTTAAAGGACTAAGGAATTGAGGATTTAACCGCGATTTGTAGTAGTAACTCGTGTGCATATAGTGTTTTTATTTAATAGAAATGCATCTCACACAAGACCAAAAGTAGGGTTTTTTTGTTTTGTTTCGTTTTTAAATGGCTAAATTTTTCTCCTTTTTGACATGATTATTCATAGGTTTTATAGGAGACATGTAAAGGACTTTTGAAGAAGGCATTATTGCTTTCTTCACAGTAATTTCTTTAAAATGTGCCTTTCAACCAACAATTTGGCCAAATATTCTTTTTACAAAATTCTTCAAAGCCACCTTAACTCCATTCCTCCAGCTCTACAAAATTATACAAGAAGAAATTGTTTAGTGACTCAGTTTTTTTTTCTTTAGCTATAAAAAAAGAAATCCTGTTCAAATTTGATGTTGAAAAAAATATTTGCAGCTTCCATACAAGGCTGAAAGCAACACATAAAGCAACACACAAAACTTCACTGAATTGGGCTTTTAATGTCAATTCTGTTTGCTTAAAAATATATTTTGAGTCTTACTCCTCCTTGCCTAGTGTTCTTTACATCTGATCTCCTGAAGCGTCTCTGTGCTATGTCTTTTGTTTAGAAATCTTGTTGTTTAAATTTCAAAGCCATATTTATTGTCAGTTTCATATTTGAATATTTTGTATTTTCGTATACTAGGTTGCGTTGCACAAGAGCTTGCATATACTTAGCCCCTGCATTTTTCTTGCTCTCCACAGGCATCCAGTCAGTCAGATTCAGAGCCAGAAAAGACTTCATTTAGTAACTTGCCTCTGCCCCCTCCTTCAGCATTTTCAGGAATGAACTGTCAAGTTGCACAGTCATCTTCCAGCAAAATCCCAGAGGATGTGGAAGATGATGATGAGTTTGGTTGCAGCTGGAGTAAGTTCTTTTTTTGTGATATCTAAAATGCTCCACATTGAAACAGCAATGATGTGGAGGAGGTTTGGGGTCAAGGTGAATGCCTTCATTTTCATCTGTTGAGTAATCTGGGTATAAAATGTTACTTTCAGCTTTCAGTTTTGCTTGGACAAATGCACATTCTTGAAACACACAATCATTTGCCCTTGTTGTGTACATTCAGTTTCAATGCAAGTCCTGGTAAATGCAGGTTCTACCCTGCACATAATGAACCACAATAAGAATTTCAATGCATTATATGTAACCCATGGCAATAGCATTTACAGTTCTGTAACCTCCCCTGCGGTTAAAATGGGTGTGTGATTTTTGGGGGGGGAAGTGGGGAAGGGGAGACAGACTAGCGCTTTTAGAAAAAATCATAGGAAGAAAAATAGAACCATAGAAACGTAGGGATGGAAGGGACCTTGAGGTGGTCTAGTCCGTTGCCCCATGCTGAGTAAATACCAAGTATATCTAGACCATCTGTAATGGGGGACATTCACATCTTGAGTGCCTTCTGCAGCTGCGTCTGATACTTCAGGCCTTTTCCTGTGCCTGGTGCCCCTCGTAGGTTGTCGACCTTTCTAAGCAGATCTTCAGTGGCTCAGCCCTCCAGCCTGGTAACATCATCAGAATGGATGGACCCCTTATGGGGTAGCAAAGTGTTCAACGAACTGTCAGCCCTCACCAGAGCCTTCACACCAATCTCTGGGCTCATCTAAATATTGTCCTTCACTTGGGCTTCTAACCAAGCCTTGTCCCCTTTTCAGGGCTGATGGGGGAATTTGGGCCTGCCCACTACTCTGGGTCCCAACCCACATACCCTGTAAACAGCAGCCGCGTACCGTTTCCTTTAGTTGGTTGCTGCTACGTTCCTTGGGCCTGTTCCCACCTGGTCTCTGTTTTACCTCTGTCCATTACCTTCGGACTAGAGCTCCTAGCAAACGCAGCACATTGAGCTCTTTTGGCCAGAGTGGACTAGAGCCTTGCACAGGACTTTATTAATCCCTCTCCCACTACACTAGTCCCACACAGTACTCTAGAGTGGAGCGCCTTTCCTTTCCTCTTTGATCCCAGCCAGGGACTGATCTGCGCAGACCTTGCAGCTACTTTTATCTGAACCTGCTGGACTCTGATTGGCTGCTTCTGTGCAGCCTTTCTAAGCAGGCCTGGAGGATTCATCTTTGTTGCTTCTTCCTAGGGAGGGGGTGTAGTAGAACCTCAGGGGCCATGAAGGGCCAGGCACGCCCTGTCACACCATCCTTAACAGGGGTTGGTCTAACCTGATCTTAAGAACCTCCAGCAATGGGAATTCCACACCCTCCCTTAGAAGCCCATTTCTAGTGTTTAGCTATCCTTATAGTTCGAAAGTTTTCCTAATACGTAATTTCAATCTCCTTTGCTACAAATTAAGTCGTTTATTTGCCCTGCATGTTCTTTCTTGGACATGGAGAACAATTGATCACTGTCCTCTTTGTAACAGCCCTTAACATATTTGAAGACTGTTATCAGCTTCCCCCTCCAGATGAAATATAACCATTCTTTTCAACCTTTCCTTTATAAGTCAAGTTTTCTAAATCTTTTATCATTTTTGTTGTTCTCTGGATGTACTCAGTTTGTTCACAACTTTCCTATAGTATGGTGCCCAGAACTGGATACAGTACTTCAGCTGGAGTTCTCATCAGCACCGAGTACAGCGGGACAACTACCTCCCCTGTCTTACAAAATATTAGCTTTTTTTGTAACTGCATCACATTGTTGGCTCTCATTCATTTTGTGAACCACTATAACCTCAGATCTTTTTCAGTAGTACAACTACCTAGCCAATTCTTCGGGTGCTTGCTCATGTCCATTCTGTGCTGTGCTGTGCGTACATGCGTGCGTGTGTGCCACATGCACCAGGGCCAGAGATTTTTCCTTCAGTGGTACGGCTATCCCTAGCCCTCACTGGTAACTGTAGGGAAAAGTCTCCGGCACCAGTGCATCTGTTATACACACACACTTAGCATGGAATGGATTTGAGCACCGCAGCTTGAAGAAGAAGAGTTACAGACGGTAAGTGATTTTCTTTCCCCTAATTTGTATTTGTACGTTTTGATTTTTCCTTCCTGAGCGAAGTACTGCCCTTGTCTTTATTAAATCGGACCTTGTTGATTTCAAGGTCTTGTCCTCCAAAATGCTTGTGACCCCACCTAGCTTGGCGTTCTCCACAGATTTTATAAGCATACTGTCCACTTCATTATCAGTCACTAATGAAAATATTGAATAGTACAGTATTCAGGACAAATCCCTGTGGGATCCCAGTAGCAACATCCTCCCAATTTCACAGCGAATCATTTATAAATATGCTTTGATATGGTCTTTCAACCAGTTATGCATGTACCTTTATAGTAATTTCATCTAGACCACATTTCTCTAGTTTGCTTATGGTAGCGTCATTTGGGACTAAGTCAAAAGCCTTACTAAAATGAAGATATATCACGTCTATGGCTTCATCCCCATCCACTTGGCTAGTCATTCTGTTAAAAGATGGAAATGAGATTGGTTTGACAAATTTGTTCTCGACAAATCCATGTTGGTTATTATTTATTACCCTGTTATCCTGTAATTACTTCCAAATTGATTGATTGTTAAATAATTTGTTTCAGTATTTTTCCAGGTATCGAATTTAGACGGGTTGGTTTATAAATCCTTGGATTCCCTTTTTTCCCCCCCTCTTTAAAGATTGGTAGTGTGTTTGCCCTTCTCCAGTCCTCTGGGACCTTACCTGTCCTCTATGAGTTCTCAAAGATAATTGCTATGGTTCTGAGATTGCTTCAACTAGTACCTTAAGCATCCTAGGACGAATTTCATCAGGCCCTGCCGACTTGAATACATCTAATTTACCTAAATGTTATTTTAACCTGTTCTTTTCCCATTCCGGCTTGTGTTCATTCTCCCTTGTTGTTAACATTAGTTACATTACATATCTGCTCACAATTAATATTTTTAGTGAAGACTGAAGCAAAATAGGCATTAAGCAGCTCAGTCACCTTGATGTCACCTATTATTAGCTTTCCTTTCCCGCTAAGTATTGGACTTGCATTTTCCTTCTTCTTTCTCTTGTTTCTAATGTTTTTATAGGCCTTCTTTTTGCCTTTTATGTATATAAATTTTGTCTTAGCCTTTCTGATTTTGTGCTATTCTTTTGGAAAAACTGGTTTTTTGGAAAAAAGGAAGAGTACATGTTTCCACTTTTTCTGGATTCCTTTTTGATTTTCAGGTCATTAAAGATCTCCTGATGTTGGCCTTGTACTATTCTTCCGATCTTTCCTTCATATTAGGAAAGTTTGCTGTTGTCTTCAGTATTGTCTATTGAGGAACAGCCAGCTCTCCTGAACTCCTTTTCTCCTTAGATTTTCTTCCCCTGGATCTTTACCTACCAGTTCTGAGTTAGTCAAAGTCCTTATACTGCTGCTGTCATTCCTTCCTCAGAATCATGAATTCTATCATTTCATGTTCACTTTCACCTAAATTGCCTTCCAGTTTCAGATTTGTACCTAACTCCTCCCTGTTAGTCAGAATCAAGTTTAACATAGTTGCCCACCTGGTTACTGCCTCCACCTTCTGTAACATGAAGTTGTCCTCAATATGTTCTAAGAATGTACTGTGTTTTGTAGCATAACTTTTTGAATAGATGGCTCTGTAGTTACATTCCCCCCTTACTGCCAGGGCCTATGTTTTTGATATTTCTGTTGTTAGTTCTAGAAATGCCTCATCCATCTTCTTCTGATTTGGAAGTAGAGTGGACCCCTACTATGAGGTTGCCCGTTTTTTCCCCCCATTCGTGCTGGTCTGCTCACAGTCATATCTGCCAGTATCATTAATGCCCACATCATTGAGCAACATGGGGTAGTTGTCACAGGGACAGATAAGCCTCAGCAGCCTTTCCATAAAGTTTCAGACATGGGCTCCAGGCAGGCAGCACACCTCTTTGGATATCAGGTCAGGAGATGGATGCCTCTGTCCCCCTCAGAATGGAGTCCCTGACCACTACTCTCACATCTGCTTTTGGGAGTGGTGGTCGTGAGCCTCCCATCCTTGGTGAATTGGCTCCTCTTACTCAGCCTCTGGGGTATACTCCTCTCGTCCTGTTTTCTGTACCACATACCACTTCTTGACCTTGATGGGACCTGGGTGTGGGGTGGAGCACTGTCTGCTGCCCAAGGTGGCTAGCAGCCAATCTCCACCCTGCAGAGCACCCGGTTCTTTCCTCTGGTACTGCTGGTAGTCTGTTCCAGCTGACTGCATCCTTCATCCTGGACATCTTCATGTGCATCTTGTCTGTGATGTCCTCATGCTCCTGAATGGTATGCAAATGAGTCACACCTCTTCCTGCAGCTTTTACGTGCTTCCTGAAGGACTTCAACTGGTGGGTTCTCCATGCCTGGCTTTCTTTAGCAAGGATGTGCAGGCTGCATTCCCAGTAATTCAAGACCATGAGCTGGGTAGAAGCCTCCATGGTCAGCGTGCCCTCCAGGGCAGAGCCTCCATAGGTATGGGCAGAGGAAGAGCTAGCAGTGATGTTGTCAGTGCAACATTTCCTCCCGTTGTAGGTAGTCTGCAAGGAAGAACCTTCAAGTTATGCGGAAGTAAACCTGGCTTCCTCTGCTGCTGAACTCCGATGGTTAACTCTCTCATTTTCCCAGGTGCCTCTGTCTCACCAGCCCTGTATCCATGTGCAGGTTGTTTTATTTCCTGATACCAGAGAGAAGTATTTAAAATGTTCATATTAAAACCCTACCCCCAAGCTATTGGAAGTATTGTTATGAATGATGTTAGTTTTCTGTGAGAAAGGGAGTATTTTGTGCAGTTTGTGCCGCTTCAGTAGTGCAGGGATTCTGCTGTTGGATAAAGCTTGTCGGACACTAAAGCTAAATAGCTGGGTGACTAGTAAATTGTTCTAATATGAATTCAAAACCTTCTGCCCACACCTTTTCTCCCCCTTACATTTAGAAAGGATCACGCAGCGTTATGGAAATCTACCAGGGGACCTGCACATGATAGAGCTGGAAAAAGGAAGGACTGGTTTGGGACTCAGCCTTGCTGGCAACAGAGACCGATCAAGGATGAGTGTCTTTATAGTGGGAATTGATCCAAATGGAGCAGCTGGAAAAGATGGCCGGTTACAGATTGCAGATGAGTTACTAGAGGTAAATTTCTAGCAATTATACTTAAGATCAAATATGTTGACTAAAGGCAGAAGAGTGGTAGATTCTTGGTGCAGTATGCAGCCTTCAGTTAACTGCATAGCCTTGTGATACCAAAAGTGTTCCTTTGAAATCAAATTTTCATTCTGGTAGGTGCCTAATGGTTGAAGGTGGGAATTCTTTTACCCAGTCAGACCAGTACTGCATAAAGTTTGATATACAATAAGTAAAGAAAGCAGCTTTGGTATCATATGGGGTAGGAGGCAGATGGGGAATTAGTTTATGAACTAAGAAAAATACTATGTCAAACCGTGATAGTCCTTCTGAGACTCTCCCACCAGATTCTCAAGACTGCTGCAGACCACTCTATTACTGCTCTGCCTGCCTAAAAGTGCTGTAAAATAGATGTGTTTGTAGACATCGGTCACATGAAATGTAAAGGAGAAAAGAGATATGGAACAGCTGTATTTGTATCCTTGGCTCTGTTGATTTAATAATCCATTCAGGATGCTTTGTCATGGTATACAATGATGTCAGGACCTTCATTGCACAAAAAGGAGCCTCGTTCAAAACCTTGTTCTAATCACATTGTGTAAGGCTTTCTTTTTATACTGTCTCAGTTCAATATGTGGCGCTTGCAGCAGTCGCTCTCTTATAACTTTCGCACTCCTTTTCCTTTGAGTGTAGGGTGGCATTCAGCCAGCGGCACAGAACTGGCCAGGCTGTCCCAACCACTTCAGCTCTGTGGTGGGGGCTGTGCCAAGGGGACCACCAGTGAGGAGGGGGTGTTGGAGGGAGTGAAGCTCAGCAACTCCTGAGAAAGGCACTGCCCAAGTTCAGAATCGGCTGATGCGGAAATGAGCATTTGCAGGCCAACAGAGGATCTATGGGATCCATGGCTGTGGGGACTCACATAGTGGCTGCAGAGGCCCAGTGTCATTAAAATGTCTTTTCATATGGGACTTGGCCATGCTGGAGCTGAGTGCCCTCAGCATCCATTGCAATACTAAATGGACACTGAGGGCTCTCTGCTCCATTGATCGTCTCACTCCTTTTGCTCTACCATAGCCTCCTGCAAACCACCTGTCTCTCCTGTCGTCCCCTCGCACTTTTCTTCGTACTTTCTTCCATGCCACTTCTGTGCTTGTAAGTCATTCCTTCTCCTCATACCCCATACACTCCTTCAGATCCCTCCTTAAAATGTTTCTGCAGTTCTCTCTCCAAGTGCTCACCACAGCTTCTGGGATTACCCTCTCAAGTGTTGCTTGTAAACTGCATTGTCTGGGTCAACGAAAGCCAGATCCTGCAAACACACAAGAACAACTTTGCTGACATGAGAATTCCCTTTAGCTTCAGTAAGACTACTCGGCAAGTAAAGTCACTCACATGCATAAATGGCCAGAGGATACAGCTTTCGGTGCCTTAGGGTGGGAGTCCTTGTTTGTACAGTTTTGGGCACCGTTTTGAGGGTCAATGAGAAATACTAACTTTCTTGATGGATAGAGGCAGTTCATTTATTTGTACTTACAACTGCTAGCCTTTACCACTGACTCTGTTTTATCCCACTGCTAGTGAGTCATGAGGTGATCAATGACAAATGGAAATAAATGATATGCCTCAAGGCAAGCCATTATAACCTAGAGAAGGACATTTTCAGCACAGAGAGAGTCTAGAGCCAGACCATCAGTCTGGAGGAATGTTGTGATGGCAAGGACTGCAACTAGAAGGGTGAAAACAGTGTGGTATATGTTGCAAAGTAAATTTTCAAAATGATGTTTAGCAAGCGATGGTGAAAGAAGATAAGTGTGTGTGTTGTAGATCACGCAAGCTGGTTAAAATGTAAGGAAATCTGGAGCCATATTTGCCATTCTCATTCATGTAGATAAATGGACAAATTCTATATGGAAGAACTCATCAGAATGCTTCCTCGATAATCAAATGTGCACCATCTAAAGTAAAAATCATCTTTATCAGGTAAGTAGTGTTCAAAGTTTCTTTCCTAGAGATATTAATCTTTAACATGTTTAAAAATAAAGTTTTTTGGATAAGCTGTTTATTTTTGGAGGGTTTTTTGGATATACGATATCCCCAGTATCACAGTTTTATGACCCAGGTAATTTTGGTGATACATGTACATCTGTAAGTCCAATATTTGGACTTTATATGTTATGTAGTGTATGTTCTTTTTCTTTTCTTTTGATCTGTATCATGACTGACAAAAATTAAACAAAATAAGGTACCAAAATTGAACTTGTGAAAAGAAATGTGGTGGTGCTTTAACACGTATATGCTTAATACGTTGCAGAAATAAAGATGCAGTGAATCAGATGGCTGTTTGCCCTGGGAAATCAATAGAATCTTCACCTTCCACCTCAGGGACTCCTCGAATTCAAGAGGTAAACTAAACATTGTGAGAGTCTATTTGAGCTGAGCTTTTGGGGTAGAAAAATACTCTTTCTTATATTTTACAGCATAAAAGGTCCTAGTGGAAAGCCAGATGGGGTTTTAGTACAACTGGTGAACATATTGGTCCTGATTCTGCTCTTATTTTACACCCATGTAAATAAGGAATAACTCCAGGAAAGTCATTGATTATTATACCAGTTTAAAATTGGCTTGAGGGGAGAATCAAATCCACAATATCTATATATGCTTGTTCAGTTTTTAAGGATACACCAAATGCCTATTTTTTAAAATACAGTTATGCATTGCTAAATTGTCTTTCTCTTTCAGGGTGAACCGAGTGCTATAAATCCTTTTATAGCTCTAGACTTCAATACATATAAAAATATTCAGCATGTTGAACTCCCCAAGGTAAACTTATATTTTAACTTATGTCAGTGAAATTTTATTGTCACAGGGTTTCTCTTCTGTGATTGTGTCCCTTTGGGAGCAGAGGGACTGTCTTTTTTTTTCCTTCAAGGATGAGGCAGACCACTAGCAATTTTATCCTTTTTGCAGGTGATCCAAAAACTCTTCCTAAAGCAGCAGTTTGGCCCAGACCCTCAGCAGCATCTGAGCTAGGCCTTCTTCCCACTTAGTTCAAATCTAGCATGTCCTATAGCTACATTTCCCAGGAAGAATACACTGCTTGTCTCAGATGCAAAGTTTTCAGTAAACAGCAGCAAGGGCCTAGCACAGAAGCTTCTGGAGATTTGGCAGAGAAGGGGAGGTCTCAGTGCTGTCAAGAAAAGGTAGACAAGGGAGTTGGGGGACAGATTTAGGAAGGCCAGCTCTGGAAGATTTAAGTGTGGTGGAACCTCTAATTTGGGGTTGCACCATCTCTCTCTCCTTTTGTGAACTTGTTTGACATAAACAAAACTGTTTAGATTGCGAGCACAGAGAAAAGTTTTAGTTAGGAGTTAGCTATGACTGTCCAAGTGAAATCATTGACTGAATTGTTCCCAGTAAATTAATTAGCAGACTGTAAGCACCAAATCTGAAAGACAGTGCACCTAGGAAGAATGTATACTTTGCTATCGGAAATAATTCAAGGTGGTCCCTAAATATATACCTGAGAGAGAGAGAAAGAGAGAGAGACAGGATTAATTCAGAAAAGATAGTTGCCTGTACTAGACTTTAAGTTCTGAGATTTGAAAGTTGCTGGTTAGTCTATATGCATCATTAGCATCTGGTCTTTTCCACCTAACTGGGAATAGATGTAACAGATAACAATCTAAAGAATGCTTTGTTTGTGGGTGCGGAAGCCCGGGAAAATTTATCCCTGCACAGAACATTCAGCAATTTCACAGGAAGAGAATGTATTTTCCCTCCTCTACACTGCCCATTCTTCTTTATTTTTTTTCCTGTGGTTTGCAGTAGCATTTGTTTCATTGTGGTATGACACCGTGTTTACCTTATTCCACAGCTTCAAAACTTTTCGTGTGGCTTCCACCTTTTTAAGAATTGCACAAATGAATCACTGTTAAAATCCGTAGAAAATTAGAATGCCATAGGTTAGAATGTAGAAGCATTTCAAGATTATTTAGATTCTCTGTCCTGTTTGTGGGTTGGAGAAAGTGAGTCATTTCCAAATAAGTCTTTAATATTTTTTCAAGCTTTGAGACTTCATGAAACCTCAAACTTCTGTGATGCCTACCAACTTCAGTAGGCACACATGAATGTGTGTAGTTCAGCTTTGAATCTTGTTGACTGTTCATTCCTGTTCTCACAGGATCAAGGAGGACTAGGTATTGCCATCAGTGAAGAAGACACACTTAATGGAGTGGTTATTAAAAGCTTAACAGATAATGGTGCAGCAGCGAAGGTGAGAATTTTAAAGGATGACCCATTCAGGAAAGAGATGGTAAATCAGTGAGGAAGAGAGAGCCTGCATTAATAATTTTTTTTGGTGGGTCAATTTTATTTCCCAGGATGGACGGATCAGAGTTGGAGATCAGATCCTGGCAGTGGATGATGAAGCTGTTGTGGGCTATCCTATAGAAAAGGTACTTTAGGAATATAAGGAATATAGCAGTTGTATGAAACAAATCCAAATCCCTCCTCTACAGTTGCAGAGGGCCCTGTACAGGAGCTCTTGTATGGTTATGCTGGTTTTGCTTTGGTTGAGCTCTGGGGTCTTGGTTTTAGACTGAGGGTGATGTTCCCTTCGTACTGGAACCATACACATTAACACTGATGTATTCAATAGTAGCTCGTCACTCTCTTTGGGAAAGCATAATTCCTGACAGTGAATCATTAAAATGTGGTGACCCACTGAGAAGCGAATGTAAAAATGGCACTGTGCAGTTGAGCAGTTCTGAGTTTGTTGGCTCTGTAGTTTCCAGATAAAATTTAGTCAGGAAATCCTTTTTTTCTAATTTCCAGCTCTGCCGACTCAACCTGGGCTCCATAAGGAGTCAAACTGGGCTCTTTCTGGTTCATGCTTTGTTACTGCTAATAGTCACTCTGCAATTAGAACTGAGTTAACAAAAGCACAGCTGGAATAGAATCCATCTCTCTCTCCCAGAGCTGTATTCGCTCTGCAGAGTTAACAGGCAGTAAAATTCATTGTTGCCTGCAGAGGAAGCAGATGTAGTTTTGAGTATGGAACAGATCTGTTGAGTAAAGTGTCAATTTTACAAAGTCACTTTTCCAATTTGAAATATATTTTAAAAGCATGATCCTGGGAGATGCTGAGCAACATCCAGTCTCACTGAAAAAATTTGGAAGTCAATGGCATTTGAAGGATGCTCTGTATGTCTGTCAGGATCATGGCTAAGGAAGTTGCGGCCAAGAGTCAGAGGAGAGGCAAACTTGCAGTTAAATACGGAGGAGTTCATAGTCCGGTTCTAGGCTGGGGTTGATACCAAGGATCAGAGCCTGAGTCAGGTTTCAGGGTCCTGGTCAGGAGATGAGATCCCCATCAAGCTGAAGTTGAAGCCTAGAGTTCAAGGACCTGGGGGCAGGAATGGTCATAGCAGCTATAGGACAATGGTGCTGTTGCCTGGATGTTTCCTGGAATTCCCCTTGGGATTATGTAGGACTCGGAGCCCTGAGGCTGCTGCTTGTCAGACCTCTTGAGGAGGGATGTCCTGTGGTTTTGTCCTCATTGGATTGTGGACAGTTGAGCATGAGCTAGTCATAGCTGCTACAGGATGGCAGCATGGAGATGTCAGCTGCTTGGCAGCTTCTAAGGCCTGTTTGCTTCTGCCTTTCCTCTCCAACACCCCCTCCATCTGTTCCATAATTCAAATATTTAGTTATACTATATTTTTCCCCCCAAACCAAGAATTTAATAAATAAATAGCCATTGGATGGCCTGTTCCTACTCCTGTTGAAGTCAGTTGGGCATTTACTTCAGTGGGAACAGAATTGGGCTCTACACCAACATTAGCACTTAGTACATCAGAAAGCTAGTAGTAGTAATTACAAATGTGTAGAGTAGCATCCAGGAAAGTGAATATAGATTGTGCGCCACATCCTAAGTAGAAATTGACAAAATTGCACTGAAGTCAGCTGAGCTAATCTGATTCACACCAGCTAATGATCTGGCCCCTAGTAATTAACTGTGTTGCCACTCATCATCCAAAACATCAATCTTCATTCCCATCACCAAAACCAACTGGTGTGTGACCTTTTTGCTCCAGATCAGAGATGATTGCTATGACTGATCTCTGTAAGTGTTATAATTATATCGTTGGTGCTTCTCTTCATTATTCAATAAGTTTATCAGTCTGCTGAAGACACCAAAGACCACCGTGAAACTTACAATCAACTCAGCTGAATATGATAGTCAAACATCTCTTCAAACAGCACCACCACTGCTTTCCAGTGCTACCACAGGTGAGCAGAGGAACATCCAGCAGCCACCAATGGTTCCATCTTCTGGGTCACCAGAACCAGAGACAATTAAAAGTAAGAACCCTCCTGTTGTCTCCTAGTCTTACCAGTGGGCTATGTGATAAAAAATGAAGAGCCATCTTGTGAATGTCTGCAAAGTCTTCCCTCACTTTCTCGCATCTCTGCTCACAGATAAGTCACAATTGCATCCCTGCACTCTTCTAAGTTCAGAAATTGCTTCCTTCTAGTACCCTAGGGTTGATGAGCAACCTAAGTGGAGCAGGGAGGAAACAGGGCTGACATTACTCTACTTCCATGCTGGCTAGGTGCAGAGGGAGGAGGACAGAGAACAGCATCCTGCTGTGTCCCAAAGGATTGGGCAGGAGCTGCGTTCCCTCTCCCTGGTAGGGAACAGTTGGATACTCTTGTTCCTCCTGGGGCAGTATGCATTACAACACTACCAGCTTGGGCTGAAACAACCTGTCCCTATGTGTATATGATGAAAATGGTTGCATATGTTGATATAAACATAGTTATTTATTTTTATAGTTTTCCTCTAGCTGCTTGAGTGGAACTTCTGAAAATCAGGTCCCTTTTATTTATTTAGGATTTAGGTGCCTAACTTTAGACAATCAAGTTTGAAAACTTTGGTTAAATGACTTGGTTATGGGCACTCCAGTGTATCCATAGTACAGGTGGGAATAAAATCCAGAAATTCTCACTCCTAATCCCATTCCCTGATCATAAACAAACACGGTCTGGGATTTTCTAAGTGTATTTAGTCCTGTCTTGGAGCAGGGGATTGGATTAGATGACCTCTTCCAACCCTACACTTCACTGATTTGGCAACACTAATAGGTTTCTCAAAGGAAAAAAGACAAGTCTCTAATTCATACCTCAAAAGCAAAGAAATCTACCTAGTGGCCCTTATTGATCAGGTACAATTTCTGCATAAGGAAATATGTTGTAAAATCTGGCAGAGCGAGCATGCATGCATGACTTGACAGTGTAGTAGGCACTTATTACCTGTGATAAGAATCACTCTGTTACTGGAGCAGGTACACTGGATCAAAATCTGCCGTCAGATGAGTGCACACAGCTTCTGTTAATTTCACTGGCTGCATGTTGTATGCACATGCGTGAGACCAGGGTGTGGCCCAGGCAATGAAGAAATACTGCCATGTGCAACATATGCCTCTTTGTCCACAATGGTTGGGCACCAAGATTAGGAACTGTGATTTTTAACCAGAGCACAGCTCTTCTGTTGGAGAACGGGGCGGGTCAGAGCCTGTATAATTTTATTTCTTGGGATGGATATTTTAAAACCAAATCAGTGTTTAGGGTAGGTTGAATTTTGGGCCCATTTACAACTGTTTCTGTAAGGCTGTCGGTGATCTCTCAAAATGTTGTTATTTTAGAGTCTTTTTTTCCTCCAGTTATTGTGGTCACTCACTGTAACCAGCATGTTTGTTTTTTGTGCCTAGATACAAGCAGGTCCTCAACTCCAGCTACATTAGCCTCTGACCCAGCTACTTGTCCCATCATCCCAGGATGTGAAACAACCATTGATATCTCCAAGGGTCGCACTGGACTTGGATTGAGCATTGTGGGGGGAGCAGACACTTTACTGGTTCGTAAAAACCCACGATACTTCCTAATGAGGTGACAGTCCCTAACAGAGAGTATTTTTCTGAAGGCGACTATATTATTTCAACAAGTGACTGGAGATTTACTGCACTGAACTGATTTAAGCTTGAACCAAAAATATTTTTGTAATCACGCTGTTTAAATCAGAAGAAAGTGACTTCTTTAAAGATGTTTTTTGCCTTTAGAATTGAGAACCCGAGTTCTCTTACAGCCTGTTGCTTGCTTACTTTGCTTTAGTTTGGTTACAGTCTTGTCTTCTCATTCTCATTTTTCAAATGTTTTTTCCAAAGCCAAAGCTTAGACCAGTTGCAGCGCGCACAAGAGGTGTTCTTCAGTGTGCAGTGTATTTTTATTGTTAATCCACAGGGAGCTATTATTATCCATGAAGTATATGAAGAAGGAGCAGCATCCAAAGATGGAAGACTGTGGGCTGGAGATCAGATTTTGGAGGTGCAGTCTTGTGTATATTACTTTTAAATGCCCATTAACTCTTTAGTCATTTAACTCGTGAAAATACTCAGTCAACCTATGGTTACATTGCAGGCGAATGGAATTGACCTCAGGAATGCCACACATGATGAAGCAATAAATGTTCTGAGACAGACCCCCCAAAAAGTCCGTCTCACTGTCTACAGGGATGAGGCCCAGTACAAAGAGGAAGATATGTATGATGTACTCAATGTAGAGCTGCAAAAGAAGCCAGGCAAAGGCCTCGGATTAAGTATTGTTGGGAAAAGGTATGAAGTCAATGGAACTACACTGATTTACCCTAGCTCAAGACCTAACCATTGGAGTGCAGAGCCAGTCCCAGGGATTACGGGAGTAAAATTATGAACCCTCCCTCCCAGACTGTGCTCCTGCACCTTAAATAAGTTGTCTGACTCAGTAAATCTGTTCTTTGCTAGCATGTTGCCAAAGAGTGTCAGTTTCTTTTTTTAAACAAAACAAAAATAAAAAGTGATTATAATTTTACAGTGGACCCATTTGGCCCCTTTTCAGTGGGATTACTCAGGAAATAAGGGTGTGGGGGGATCTAGCTCACCATTTACACACCAGAAATTTTACAAAACAGTTTCTCCATTCTAAACAAAAGTCTTATTAAAATATGGATAGTGAAATGTTTCAGAGACCTATTTAAAGCAGAATAAAATTTTGTTTGCAGAAATGATACGGGGGTGTTTGTGTCAGACATCGTCAAAGGAGGAATAGCAGATGCAGATGGGAGACTGATGCAGGGAGACCAGATATTAACAGTAAACGGAGAAGACGTTCGAAATGCCAACCAGGAGGCTGTTGCTGCTTTGTTAAAGGTAATTGTAAAAGCAAAGTTTGAGACAAGCTGCAGAGTTCAGCTCTGGAGCCAAACTGTCTTAAAGTTCATGTTGGATCCAGTTTTGTTCAGACTATCATAGAGCTGGGGATGGTGAAGAACTTTAGAGCCAGATCTGATTTCCCAGCCTATGGAGGTGTTCTGATTTGGTGTTTTGCCTTATGCACGTTTCTAGGTGATGTTGGTGGCACACAGATTTGTGAATATTAAAGCTAGAAGGACCATTATGATCATCTAGTCTGACTTCCTGAATAACACAGGCCAAAGAACTTCCCCCAGTAATTTCTGTCTCAAGCCTGTAACTTCTGATTGAACTATAGCATATGTTTTAGAAAAACATCCAGTCTTGTTTTAAAAACTTCAAATGATGGTAAATCCACCACATCCCTAGGTTAATGACACTCTCTCTCCACGTGCCTAATTTCAGCTTCCAACCACTGGATCTTGTTATATCTTGTTCTGCAAGATTAAATAGCTGTCTACTCCTAGTATAGGTACTTGAAAATCATGATGAAGTAACCTAATAAGTATAATGGTGTGCAAACTGGAATTTCCACACCATGGGAAGCTTTGCATTTGACTTTGTTCTTCTTCGAGTCCTAGCTCATGTCCATTCCACTATAGGTGTGTGCACGCCTCCATGCACGGTTACCTGGAACTTTTTTTCCCTTAGCAGATCCCATAGGGCAGGCTACAGCGCCCCTTGGAGCCCCGTGCACATGCCATGGTCTATGAGGCACTGCCGGCCCTACATCCCCTCAGTTCCTTCTTTCTGCCCGCGATGGTTGCTGCAACTGGCCTTGCTCTTAGCAAGTACTATTCCCCTTATTCGGACTTTGATATTCTAAGCTAGTTTTAGTTAGTTAAGTGGCTGTTAAAAGTAATCAGAGATAAGGCAAGTCCCTGCGGGGACTTCGAACAGCCGGGCTATGTCCCAGTTGCCAGGATTCAAGCCGTGTGCCTCCTGCGAGAAGGCCTTCCTGCTCAGCGACCCCCACAACGGCTGCCTTAAGTGCTTTGGGGAAGCACACAGAAAATAGGAGTGTAAGTTCAGTGCTGAGGACTCAAAAGGACCAAGAGATCTGGTTGAAAGCCCTGTTAATGGAGGCAATGCTCCGCCCAGCACCGAGCATAACCTCAGTACAGAGCGCACAGTTGGCACCAGCCTCAACTCAACACCATGCAACATCACTGGCACCGAAGAGGAAGAAGCAGCGTGCGGCGTGCGAACGCTCCCCTGCGCCATTGGTACGGGGCAGGGTCAAGTACAGAGATGCACTGGACCCGGCCCGTCGAGTCTTCTCCAGTGCCTGCATCTCTGATCAGGGAGCCTCCCTCAACTCCTGGGGGTGGGAAAGTGCACCTGCCAACACCGTCAACACCGGGAGCTTTTCAGGAGGAAGAGCCTTGTTGGCCTTGCCTACGCCATCTCTGCCCCCTATCTGCCAAGGGAAAAGGGACGGTGTCATGGGGGAAACCCACATTGGGTCCCCCGAATGGCGGTGAAGATCCTTGGTACAGGAAGGAAAATCTGCTGCCAGATGGCCTCCAAGAGTAGAGCAGAGCTACTCCCCCAGCAGTCGCTCCAGGTTGGCGTTGGCACCAATGTCCATCTCTGGCACTGGAGACAGCACGTGCCAGGAGGCAGCACTGGTCAAGATCTGATAGGCGGCGTTTGGACAGCTCCGGTTCCAGATCCCCAGCACTGAGGAGTTCGCCTGTACCTAGACGGAGGACCCGGCACGGAGAAGTTTGCCGGCACCAAGGCGGCACAGAATCCAGTCGCCATTGGAGGACCCCGCACCACACAGTCCATGACGCAGAACACAGTTGCTAGAGTCTGGCTCGGTGCTGAGGAGTTTGGGGCGGCAATTACCTCGGTCACCGAAGGTGTCTTTAGGGCCACAGGCAAACGGCAGCAGAAATCATTGGTACCGAGAGGACACTCTCTGGTACTTTTTGGAGCGCAACTGCATTTGTTGGCACCACTCACGGTGATGGAGTGGTCGGACCCCGGCATGAAAGGGCACCCAGGATCGAGGACGTACACGATACCACTGGTCCAGTTACTCGGGGTCTCCCGGAGGAACAGTTATCGGGAGAGCCAACGCCCCCACAAAGCATCACAGCCTGTGATGCAGTCAGCCCCGGGTCGGCCCTAGGGTCAATGGCAGCAACAATGGCCTTATTGGGCCCCCTGGGGTATCCAGATGGGGCCGGGGCCCCAATCCATTATGTCATTGGGGGTGCAGTCTGGGCCTCTGGCACAGGAAAAGGCTCATAGACATCACTCCTCGGATGAGGAGTCAGACCCCATGGAGAGACCCTCAATGGGTGCAACCCTTCGCCAGGATGAGGCGCACCTGCAGGACCTACCTCCGCAGTCTTATTCCTCCTCACCAGACAAAGTAGTCTCCCGGGACCACTTGGCACCACTGGAGGATTGCAGGGCACACAAGGAGCTGCTCAAGTGGGTGACCTCCAACTTGGGACTGGAGGTGAAGGAGTTAGAAGAGGCCGAAGATAGCCTCTTCAATGTGCCGGTGGCAGCTGCCCCAGTGATAGTTGCCCTCCCAGCCCATGAAAGGGTCCTTAATATTGTAAAGGCCCTGTGGCAAACCCCTTTCTTGGTTGCCCCTACGTCAAAGGTGGTGGAGAAAAAGCATTATGTCCCGGCTGAAGAGTTTGAGTATTTGTTCATTCACCCTGTCCCGGGAACCCTGGTGGTAGTTGGGGCTAACCAGCATGACAGGCAAGGTCAGCCAGGGTCCACTCCCAAGAACAAAGACAATAAGAAGGTGGACTGGTTTGGGGGAGAGGTTTATTCTACAGCAAGCCTACGGTTCAGGATTGCCAACCCATTGCCTACCTGGGTAATTATAATTTCAACCTGTGGGACTCCCTTAAGCGGTTTGCTGAGGCCATGCTCCAGGACCAGGCTGCAGACTTTAGCACCGTCGTGGAGGAAGGAACCATGGTAGCTAGGGCAGTGCTCCAGACGTCCTGTGACACTGCTGACTCGGTGAGCAGGGCCATAGCCTCCACCATGTGTATGAGAAGGTGCTCGTGGCTGCAATCCTTAGGCCTGTCCCAGGAGGTGCAGCAGTCTATTCAGGATCTCCCCTTCCAAGAGTCAGGCCTATTCTCCGACCAGACCGATGCAAAGTTGCACAGTCTGAAGGACTCCAGGGCCACGCTTTGCTCCTTGGGCCTGCACACGCCTCAGTTTTCCAGACGTCAGTCACGGCCCCGGGCACAGCAGCAGCCAAGGCCTCCACTCAGGCCTTTTCATCCTATAGGAATAGGGACAGGAATAGGGGGTTTAGAAGGAGAACTCAGCCCCCCAGCTTGTCCTCAGATTCCTAGCAGGGGCCCCCCAGGAGGTCAGGTAACCTGAGGAGACCATTTTGATGGTGCACCTAAGGGTGGTGCCCCGATTACTCTCCTTGATCTGCCCTGCCCCTTCCTAAACAGGTTAAGGCCTTTCTATCCCAAATGGGCAAAGATCACTTCGGACCATAGGGATCTTGGGATAGTCTCAGAGGGCTATGCCCTACAGTTTACATCTTACCCCCCCACCCCAAGTACCCTTCCCTTCCGTCCCTCTTCAGGGATCCCTCTCACAAGCAACTGCTCTTGCAGGAGGTGGACACCCTCCTCAACATAGGAGCGGTGGAAATAGTCCCTCAAGGCAGAAGGGGAAAAGGGTTCAATTTGAGGTACTTCCTCATCCCTGAGGCGAAGGGGGGGGGTCTGTGACCCATATTAGACCTGTGTCGTCTAAACAAATATGTCAAACAGCTCAGGTTTCGCATGGTCTCCCTAGCCTCCATAATCCCTTCCCTGGATCCAGGAGACTGGTATGCTGCCTTCGACCTCAAGGATGCATATTTTCATGTGTCTATCCTATCCTCCCCAGCCACAGGTGTTTTCTCCATTTCATGGTGGCTGACTCCCACCACCAGTTCCAGCCTTGCTCTTTGGTTTGTCTTCAAGGTGATGGTCTCTATCATCTCCCAGTAACCTGGTTTTTTTTGTCCCTGTATAGCATTTTGGTTCTTTTGAAGCAGTGTTTTCCAACAGAAAACTCTCATGTTGGAAAATTGTCCATCAGCTCTTCTCATAACTGCCTCTAGTATAAATTAAATAGGTTGAGCTTATTTCATCTCTCATAAGACACATTTTTCAGAGCTCAGATTATTCTTGGAGCTTTCTGCTGAACACTTTCCATATTTTCTACATCTTTTTAAAGTATGAATACCAGAATTCAACACACAATTCCAGTAATAATCTCAGTAATGCTGTATACCAAGGTAATACTACCTCCCTACTCCTACTTGATGTCCCATACTTATATATCCAAAGACTGCATTTGTCGTCTTAAACTCCCAATCCAATGCTGTAGCTATGTTAAACTATTACCTACAGACCCCTCAATCCTTTTTAGAGTCACTTGCTTTTCAAGATCGTTTTTCTTCCCAACCCCGTTTTATAAGTGACCTATGTTCTTCGTTCTGAGATGTGCGCTTTGGCTATGTTAAAATCCAGGTTGTTCAAAGGACTCCATCTTGCCAAGTGATCTACATCAGGCTGTCTAACTGACGTTCCTCCTCACTTACCACTTCACCAATTTTTCTGTCATCTGTAAATTTTACAATAATTTTATATGTTCTTCCAGATCATTGGTAAAAATTTTGAATAGCACTGGGTAAGGAACAGATCCTTCAGGGCCAAGTTAGAATATCCCCAGTGGACAACGATTCACTATTTAGAATTACTTTTTGTGATCGATCATTCAGCTACTTCTTAATCCATTTAATATGGGTTGCATTGATTTTTTTGTGTTTAGGGCTAATGTTTTTATCATCAGAATGTCATTCAGGACCAAGTCAAAGTATATTATGTCAGTACAGTTCCTTTTTTTCAATTGTGATCCCTCCAAAATCAAATTTGTCTGACAAAACCTATTTTCCATATAACGGTATTGGTTGGCATGAATAATGCTACAATATTTTAATCTGTACTGATTTAGTTCCATTTCCTTTTCCTTGATTTTTTTTTTTTTTTTTTCAGAGGTTGATACCAGATTAACCGACCCATAGTTTCCCAGGTCATCAGGTTTACCCTTTAAATATTGGCAAACATTAGCTTTTTCTCCAGTCCTCTGGAACTTCCCCATTGTTCCAAGACTTGTTAAAAATCAGCAATAATGGTTCAGAGCTCCTCAGCTAATTCTCCTAATCAGGGCTCCACAGAGGGTTTGAGGGGCTAGGGGCAAAATCTGAAACTGAGGCTCCCCATCCTTCCAAAAACTTAGCCACTGAGCAGAGGCGATGATGGAGTGGGGGTTGGAAAGTGAGCCTGCACTGCATTCATCCCATGGTGGCAGCTCAGGTCCTGTCCCACAGGGCTAGAGCCGGCTCCTTGCTCTGGGCATTAAGACCTGATGCATGGGGTCACAGAACTACTCACATTTAACTTGGTGGCTCCTCCATCATGGTGGAGGGGACTATGGGCCAAACCAAAGTGGTGCTGTGGCCCTGTGCACCACGTTGCAACACCGCTCTGTTTAGGGGCCTGTTTCCACTCCCTCCCTTTTCTCCCTACTTCCAGGCAGCCCTGGAGTGTAAATTACCAGAATCTGCCAATTTAAAATTTAATTTTAATAGTTAATGTTTAATATCCTCCCTAGCTACCAATGAATAGAGAGTATTTCATTGTCACTCTGTTATTAATACAGAAAAGAAATATTTAGTGAATACTACTTCCTTTTCTGGGTCATAATTTGTTACCATCCTTGTTTAGTATTGATCACTGTGCTATAGCTAGAATTTTGTTTATTCCTGATACATTTAAATAATTCCTTTTTATTATCTCTAACCCTACTGGCCATAGATTTTTTTTCACTGATACCTTTACCTTCCTTTTTCAGTTGTCAGCATTTCCTAACAGCTGATTTGTACTCATTTCAGCGTCTCAATTTTTCAATATGTGCTTTACATCTTTTTATTGCTGCCTTTATCTCCCTTCTTAACTAGGATGGCATTTTAACCAAAGAAGCCTTCATTAATTATTGCAAAATTGTAGGGTTTTTGTGACTCTCATAAAACATAATTCCCAATTATCATTCACACCTTTATTTTAAATATTTCCTCATACTCAATTTAGGTCAAATTGTTCTCAGCTTTGGGAAGTTGGACTTTTTAAATATATTTTACTGGTCCGGTCTTATTCTGTTTGTAAATGAAATTAGATCATGATCACTTGCAGATAGAACCATCACTTTTAGTTCAGTGATCAGTTTCCTCCCTATCTATCAGAATGAGGTCTATAATAGAATTTCCCTGAGTCTGTTGCAATACCTTTTGTGTTAGAAAATTAGCATCTGTAATGTTTAGAAACACCAAGCATGTTTGAGTGGCTCCAGCATGTGTCCTCGAGATTGAAATTCCCCATGATGATGTAATTTTTCTCTCTCTACCTTCTATACCTTTCTATACATTATAGATAGATGTTTAAGGAGCTGCTTATTCTGTTCCCTCACTTGATTTAGTGAGGGACTATGGCAGGTGCCCACCAGGATGCCATCTTGTGACTTACTGAATATGTGATTGGGGGAGGGAGGGGGATGAATGTACCACTTGCTTTAGTAAAACTGAGTGTTTTCCTCATATTGGAAAGTCTTGGCTCCCAGTTTCCCTCATAATAACCTTTTAAACAACATTCATGGTTTTGAGTTGTATATGATAAAATGGTAATTTTAGGTAGATGGAATGCTTTATGGGGGGGGGATTATTTTGGACCAGTATGATCCAATATGAATCAGTGTCTATCAGCAGGTAAGGGTCCTTGGCATAAACTCTAACCCTCAGACATCGATCATATCACCACAATTAAACAAAGAAAGTATTACTTTTGAGACCATTTTCTGCTCTACGCCAGTGCTAAATGAAACTAGCAGCAGACCATGCTAATTATAAAGATGTTGAAAAACTGCTTTCTGTGTCTTAGTTACATATTCATTGTGGCGTAAGGCAAGGGTCTGTTTCTTATTATGGATTTCCTGGTCAAAATGTGAGCCTCCCTTAGGATAATACAGTTGAACCTTGATTAAGGATATAATTTTGTCACGGAGGTCACGGCAGTCATGGATTCCGTGACTTTACTGGACCTTTGTGACTTCTTTGGCTTCAGCTGTCAGCACTGGGGCCAGAGCTGGGGCTGGAGCCAGGGCTCTGCCCTGGCGCCCGCCCCCCACCCCCCTCAATTGCTGCAGCTGGAGCTAGGGCTCTGTCTCTCTGTGGCAATGAGGTTCCTTCCCATGGGGCTTCAGCTGTCATTCCTCTTCTCCCAGCCTTTTATTGCCCATGATAGGTCCATGACTTTTACTAAAAATGACCTGTGACAAAATCTCAACCTTAACCATGGTAGAGTAAAGGCACTTCTGTAATCTCAAATCACTGCACCCTTGCCTGCATGGAAATAGGATTTTATAATACTGTACTCCCATTGGAAGAGAAGGAGGAAAACCAAAACAGTGACAAAAGATTGAAATCTCTATACGTAAGTAGGCTGCAGGTAAAGGCCTTTACACAGAAGAGAAAATTGTTTTTACAAACAACTGTCTGCATTATTATAATGGCTGTCTGTCCAGCTAGGTTCTTATGTGAGCTTTCCGTCCTGCTGTCTGAGTGCTTATTGTATGTTATGTTCCTTTCACCATTTTCTGTTTTCTTTCATTTCTCTGAACTAAATTCATCCCTGATGTGCCATCCATTTCCGTGTGGCATCTCATACGGGTGTCCAAAGCTTAAACACCAAAGAGGAGATTTTTTTAAAGGTCCAAATGGTACTTAAGGGCATCACACCACGTTTATGTATTAAAAATCTCCCTCTCAGTTACAATTGTGTGAATCCAAGGTAGATGTTAACTTCAGTTTCCCATTTTATATGTCTAAACACCAATTTAAATGCCAGGCTCTCAACTACACTATCGTAAATGTGGAGTAAATCTGTAGCGTCCATGTCCTATTTTGATACCCGTATTTGAAAATTCTTCACTTTCATGATTTTAAAAATGTATTTATTTATTGAATAGCTACATCTTAAAATTGATTTTACATTCTACTCCCATTTAAATGAACGGGAATCTGATCAGGCCTTTAGTGTAATTTTGGCATCTGAACTTTAATGTTCATTTGTTATTTCAAATATTCTGCCATGTATTTTATTTCACAGTACATAACTGGTATTTTGTCCCGTTATGGTCCTGATCCTGTAATGAGCTTCACCTCATTGCAGGACTGGGGCCAGTGTTTACGCTCCTACCATAAGTCGTCTTATTTCCATCATCAGTAACTAATAAATATGTCCTGAATATTAGTTCATTAATGGGACCTTTCATGATTAGAAATTATGCATTATACATTTCTTGTTCTTCAGTGTTCATTAGGTATTGTAAGACTAGAAGTTGGAAGAATAAAAGCAGGTCCATTCCATTCTGAGAGGAGAACATCCCAAAGCAGCCAGGTTGGTAATTGTGAAGCTGTTTAGTTTGGAAAAAATAAACTGTGGTTAAATTCCCTTTCCTTGCTTTTACTGGTTTTACAGTGACAAAGATTTTTCCATATAGTGTGTCCAAGATGGTTAAAATAGATGCTTTTATACTTCACAGCTTTTTCGTAGCCATGTAGTATGTTGTTAGAGGTGTTAAAGGCATGATACAGCCAAAGTTACTGCATGGATAGCTTGGCTGCATTGCCTGATCATGACTTTAGTGCCCCCCTCCTAAAAGGTGCAGAGAACTCTAACTCCCACTGAAATCAGTGAGAATTGGAAGATGCTCACATCCTTGCCGGGTCAGGCCCTTACCTTGAGAATGCCTCTGTTGTTACAATTTACTATCCATTAGGTATTTTATTCAACTCTCTACCATACTGCCCTGATATACCTACAGTGACCCTGGCCAGGAGGCTGGAAAAAGGTTGAGAAAACAACAGGATTTTAAATGGTTAATAGAGCCAGTCAAAAATGGAAACTTTTGTCTTTGTCAAGCATTTTCAGTCAGCTCTCCTGATTAAGTCTAACATGACAAAGTGTTTTCTCTTCGTCAGTTTCTATATCTGATGCCTTTTCTACACTGTCGGTGGCATGTAGGGTACATGTAGCTAAATACTACAGAGAAAACAGGCTGCATCCACCTGCAGTGTTTGCTACGTGTGGCAGTGAAAAGCTGAGGCAGTAGGGAAGGGTTCTGGTAGGGAGCTCTTGGTGCCTCTGCTTCTCCAGCCAGAGCCTTTACCTAGGACGCGAAAAGGCTCTGGCACCTCCCCGCAGTGGGGAGCTGTTGAAACCTACCCTGCTGCCCTGCCAGTCTTTCCCTGCTGTTGAAACCTTTCACTGTTGCAGGGAAGGGCTGAGGTAACGGAACATTACACTGCTAAAAATAATAGTGTAGAGAGGTTGGAGGTACTGCTTGGTCATGTAGAGAGCCTGTAGGGTATATACCCTAAGATTCTGGTGTGTCTTTACTCACCTAAGCAGTGCCTCATCATCTACACTGCTGTTTATACCATACTGGGATGGGGGTGAGGAGAGAGGTGAGGGTATAGCCCGAATATGTCCTTGATATTGTAACAGTTCAAATTATACTGCTGTAGTGATGTGCCCCTAATGGTTTTCACTATAAACAATGTTTTTCAAAACTCAGAATTTTTCTGAAAATTTCTCTGACTAAAAACTGGGTTTATAGAACATCCAGGCCTCTGCCTAAAAAGTTCATCATCCAAGATCATCAAGGATCTGAGCCTGAAAAATTCACGTCAGATGAGTTAGGACTGAGGTGAAGATTGCAGAAATTGGCCTGGATGTGTTGGGTGGAACTTCAGTGGGAGTTAGGGTTGAGTGAAGACTGCAACATTTGGCCCTCCTTAAAATATATGGCTCTTTAGAATTTCATTAAGGTGAAAATGCCGACTCTGAATCATGCGTTAACTCAGGTCATTAAGCCAGTAGCAATACATAGAGTAATTTTTACTTGGAAAGTCTATAATGACATTGATGTCTAATAATGACACAATGTAACACAACGAGTCACTTGTCTCCTCAGATATGTGTACATATAACTGATGTCAGAGCTCTCATGAGAGGTGTGCACACAGCTGAGAGGACAGTCTGGCCTCAAAACTTTATTTATGTAGCATCTGAATTAACAAGTGAGCATAGAGTAGGGCAAAAATGTGTGTGTTCATCTGAAATGTAAGCTGAGTGGAGAGATTCAAGTCACAAGAATTATATGAGGAAATGCATTTTGACACGAGCAGTAAGGATGTTGTATGGAAGAATCAAGAGACAGTGGGATACATGATCCGTATTACAGAGATTGTCCTGGGCAGATTTTTCAGACAAAGGAGATAGGTGTTTTTATAACCATGGTTGATGATGTGGTTACACACAGTGGAGCCAAATGAATGGTGTGGATTTAGGAGAGAGAGCATCAGTGGAATTATATGTTAGTGTGCCTCTATCTTCTTTGTTCATATTCTATACTCTGTCCTTTACTTTTTGACTTTGTCAGAAGATTTTTATCAGTTACACCCATAAAACACCAGCAAAATCATAGGAAATTTCATGAGTTAATCTAAGAGCAGAATTTGGCTCTTAGAAGCAATCTTGCTAAAGGTCGTGGAAGGTTTTAGCTCTGCAATTGTACAGCTTTAACTAAGAGAGCCCTCCAGAATGCTCTAAGGATATAGAGGAATTCTTGTTAGTTTCAGAGTATGTCATTTCTAACTAGGCACAAGAGGAAAGGAGTAAAATAGCTTGGGCTCATAATTTTATTTTCTAGCAAACTAGAAGTGGAGGCTATGGTATAATCCTTATGTGATGTTATATTTAGATCAGTGAAGGAAGTGGTAGCCTGTCATCATTCAGTTTCCCAGCTTCTGGTCCCAACCCACCTGAGGGCTTTGAAAGTGGTCTGAAGAAGAACACCAGTAAGATTAATTTGGTTTCTTTAATATTCTGTATTTACAACCTATCTCCCCATTACCTGTCTGTGAATTGGTAGCTGTGAGATATCTTTTGTTTGTGTGAAGTGTTTGTGTAGTGTTTTGTACTGCAGGCATAAAAGCAGTTCCTTTGTAATTCAAGTCTAAAATGCTGCTTAGGGCAATTGTAAAAATCACATATCTTCTTATGGCCCTTTATAAGAGGAACTGTGGCAGCTTGTCACACCTTATGTTGTATGTAAGAATGCAAGTTGTTAAACAGTTTAATGGAAGATAAATTTGAGAAGAGTCTCTGGTTTATGTCATGCATCCCACGTGTAAATCTCTAGACAGTAACAGATTTTGTATAGTTAAATCAGGAGAGAGGAGTAACAATTTCTCAGTTTAAATTACAAGAAAAACTTAGGGCAATAATGTCTTTCTTGTTAATTTCTCAAATTGAATAGACTAATAAACCTAAGAGTTCTATTCCAGAACAAATTTATTATTCAGTAAATGAATGATTGGGTGTGTGTTTGTATTTTATATAAAATACACCTATTTCCTCCCATAGCAGAAGTAGTTCAATCTTGTTAATGTAACGAGAGCAGATGTCAAGGCATGTTTGCTATAATAAAAGAGCAAAAGCTAAAATAACTGTTTTTATGACTATTATGGAGAGCTTCCTTTAAAAATCCTACCTGACTTTTTATATATTTATTTTTATCATTTCACAGTAGCATCTGAAATCCAGGGATTAAGAACAGTTGAAATAAAGAAGGTAAGTCATACTGTAAAAAGGTACCGGAACCAGAAACTCAGTGTTTATACCCACTGAGGATCTGGCCCTAGATTTTTATCTATTGGTGCCATGTCCTGAAACCTGTGAAAGGCGTTTTAGGTTTTCATTAATACCTCTAGTTTTGTTAGTTAGTAAATGCATTTAGAACAACGCACTAATGGCAGCCTCAGCCCTGTGGTTTTCCAACTGCTGGGGTGAGGTACTACACAGATCCCATAATATCAATCAAATTCCTGTGATCGGCTTTGAAAATTAAGGGACAAAGAATTAGCACGAGCCATTGGTCATATTTTTATTTTAGTCACATTGAGTTAAATCCAGACTACGCGTACTTTGGTATCTACAGGACCATAGTTGTGTTTAATCATATTTTTCTGATAGAATCAATTTTGGTTAATATGTACTTAGACTAAAACTGCACTGTATATTTAATAAAACCATCGACATATAGATTCTGAGAACAATGTCTGTACTTTCACCAGTTTTACACCTGTACAGTTCCATTGACTTCCTGATTTACATGCATTTATCAGCAAAATCAGGCTCTTATTTCCCCAGAATTATTTATTGTTTCAATTGGCTTTGCATTCATGGCTTCTGATTATATGGATTTATTTTAGCTACTTTATTCTCTCTGTTATTTCTGTAAATATCTTTTTATACTTTGATGAAATATTATTTTGTAACTTTCTAAAGCCATTTACTGCTGTTTGTGTCATGCAGCTGCAGTACACTAGGGGGAGTGTACTTTCTATATTTGTAGTGTTACAGAAGTAGTGTAAAAGGCTAGGGTGCATCTCCACAGCAAGCCTGATTGCTTACAGCTTCCAAACCAATAGATCCTCTTCCTAAAGCACAGCCCTATAAAGGGGCAACTTCAAATCACCCTTTTGAGTGCTGTGGTAGAATCTGCATGCTCAAAACCCAGTTTGTGCATCTAAACTTAGCTCAAATGGGGTCTGCTCATTTTACTGGGTGTGCACAATTGATAGGCCTGGTTATAAAATCAAGCGTTAACTCCACTGAAGTCCGTGGAATTGCATGAGTGTAAAATCAATGCAAGAGAGAAAGGGAGGGAAAAGAAACGGGCTACAACGTGAAACCAATTTCATGCAAATGTAATTCTCTTTCTTGCTCTCTCATGCACACCAATTGCATAGCACAAATGACAGCCAGATTGAGTTTGCTCTGAAAATTAGGCCCTTTATGAGCAGAACTTAATCTAACCAGCTTTAGGTTAATATTCTTGATTTTCACCGTGGACAGGTTTGCACTTTTTTCATCTCTTCTCTTTGTGCAAGAGGAGTTAAATTGTTACATGGTTTCCTCATGGCTTGTGTCACCGTTAAAAACATTTTGAGATGGGCTTCCAGCCGACAGCCCCTGCCTTGCCTCCTCGTATCACCTATACTAAGCCTTATTATTGGCTGTCCTTCCTCAGCCTGTGGTGCCAGAGCGCCTCATTCTGCCCGGTGGTTATCAGAGGTTTCATTCTGTTAAGGGCTCTGTACAGTAAAAATCAAGACACGATAGCCAGCCTGATGGCACAGAGGCGTGAGCTCAAAATGCTTGCCAGGCAACCTACGGGGCAGTAGTGACGGTGGAAGGAACAGAGATTCACACTTTCTTGACAAGAGTAAAAAATTGTCAGTGGTACTGGACCAGAACAATTGAATTCATTGTTCCTTCTCCCATTATTCTGTTTCATTCTCCCCTCCCTGTACTCCCTTGCTTGCTTACTAGCATTTACACACGTTTTATATTTCAGCTTCATTTTTTTTCTTTTTTCTCCATGAGAAACTACCTGTGTGAAAGACCCTACATGAAGATAAACTGTAATGCTTGGAGGAATTCGCAGAGGTGGAGTGTCTGCAGAGGGGGTGGGAGTGCCATACCCCATCCCCGTACATTGACCTGGGGGAATTAGGGCCACATTCTTAAGTTACTAGTTACTTTAGGTTCCTCAATTTTAGGGTGTCTGTCTTAAGACACCATAAAGGGGCCTGATTTCCAGAAGGTGGGTGTTCAGCACTGTCTAAAAATCAGGCCCTTTAAGGGTCAAGTTGGGTACCCAAAATCAATAGTCAGTCTTGAAAATCTTGGCCTAAATGTAATTGTGTATTTTCTCGCAAGCGGTATCTTAATCTGTTTTCCTTTCTGTAACAGGGTCCTGCAGATTCCCTAGGGGTGAGCATTGCTGGAGGAGTAGGAAGTCCCCTTGGAGATGTTCCCATATTTATTGCCATGATGCATCCAAATGGAGTAGCAGCTCAAACTCAGAAGCTCAGGGTAAGTTAATTGCTAAAAAAGCTTTATGTGATAGTGCTTAATAAATAACTCCAGCTTGGTCATAAAGTAGACCTGTATGGTGTATTCACTAGCGCTTCAGGCCATGCCAGGAGTTTTCGCCATTCAAATCAAGAGACTAGTTGGAGATGGTAGAACATTAGCAAATTGGGGAAGAAAGCTTTAAAGTAACTTTGGAACATGGAGTCAGCATGGCTCCCAGATACCAGAGTAAAAAGCTTGGTGGAAAAAGTGAGTTAGGGAAGTGTTGTTTGCCCTTTCACGTTATACAAAAACCAGGGATCACACAATGAAAGTAATAGGCAGCAAGTTTAATACAAACAAGAAGTACTTTTTCACACCACACACAACTAACCCATGGAATTCATTGCCATGGGATGTTGTGATGGCCAAAAGTATAAATGGGTTAAATAAAAAAAGAAAAACTGGGTAGCTCCATCAATGGCTTATTAGCCAAGATGGTCAGAGATGCAACCCCATTCTTGGGTCGACCTTAAACCTCTGACTACTAGAAGCCACGAGGGGAAGACTGGTGGATTACTCTATAATTGCACTGCTCTGTACATTTCCCCTGGAACTCAAGTGTGGGCCACTGTTAGAGGATATTGGGCAAGATGAAACATGGGCTGTCCTGTATGTCAGCTCTTATGTGTAGATAAACAGATCCAATATCTGCCCTGATTATTGGCACAGCAGTTGGCAGCCTTTCCAAAGACTGTAGGTATATGATTTATTTTACTTCCTCCTATTAGTTGCTTTTGCTGCAGCACATTCAACTTATCCATCTCAATGTGTAGGCTATTCTTGTTTTATACACCTGCCGAGCGCAAAATTGATAAGGCATCAGAGTATTACCACTTGCAGCCATTTATGTCTGGTTTAGGACCAATTTATATTGTCACTGAATGTGGCCCAAGTATTCCCCTGGAAGTTGCACTGGATTATTCTAGGCTGCATTTGAACCAGAGGGACCTGATGATAATGTGTTACGTTGGTCTGTCTTCCCAGAACATGTAAATGTATGACTGTCATCTACGGATTGAAATACCAGAGGTGTGTATTTGTTGACTTTTAATGATGATGCTGACATTACTATAGTGTATGTGATTATATTATCCACTAGTCGATTCAGACCTTGGCAGATATAAAGCTCAGAATTAGAATTAGAACAGAATTAGCACTGTTTCCCCAGTTATCACTAGAGAATTATGACTTGAACTGGAAACAAAGTGCCAGATTCTCAAGTGTCATAAATTGCTGAAGCTTTATTGATTTCACTAGAGCTGCACTGTTTTTAAACCAGCTGAAGATCTGGGCCAATACTTTATTGTATCCAAGATCAAGAACATGCTGTAGACAAGTGGTAAATATTTTCTTTATACTGCATACCTTTTGTTAATCCTACTAGCTAGATCTAGTTACTCAAGTCAAGTATTCGTCATGAAGAGGCTACCATCTTACTTTGTGTTGCAAAGATGGCATCTGAATCTCCATGACATAGCTTCTTATTAATGGCTGGCTCTTTAATTTTCTCTTTTGCAGGTTGGAGATAGGATTGTTAATATTTGTGGAACATCCACTGAGGGCATGACACACTCTCAAGCTGTCAGCCTACTGAAAAATGCTTCGGGCACTGTTGAAGTGCAGGTAAGGAGTTTCTCTGTAGTGACATTCAGAATACACTTTGGTTTTGAGGCTGAAAAACCAAAAAGTAACTCAACATTAAACTGTTGAGTTCTGAGGAAAATAGCCAGATAAAACTGGGGGTTGGGGGGTTCAGTTGTCCAGTTTTCACATCCTCTCCATGTTTTGCACAAAAGTTACCATTTATTCTTATTTTAGCTGAAAGGAAGAAAGGTTTTTGTAACAAATGAGGCTTGTTTTGGCCATTTCACCTTTGTAATACTGTGGTGTTAATCACTGTGTGCTCAGTCGTCCTCTGAGGACCAGCTCCCTCATTTCACTATCATTTACAATGTGCTCTCTCAGGTGGTGGCTGGAGGGGATGTAAGTGTCGTAACTGGTCAGCAGCAGGATCCACCTACGTCCAGCCTTTCATTTGCAGGACTAACCTCAAGCAGCATCTTTCAGGATGATTTAGGGTGAGTGCATATATTAACCTTAATGGAGCCTTTCTTAATTGGGTTCCTGTAATGCCCACTGCCTTGGGACTGCACCTGAAAATGGCTTAGAAATTGCAGCAAGTGCAGAGTAAAGTTTCCTGCTAGCTTAGTCATGAATGTCACAGAAAGCACATACCTGGGCTCCATAGGCCACATAGAACGTCCTGGTTCATTTCAGAGTACAATTCACTCTGCTGGTTTTTGACCTGTAGAGCTATGTGATCTGATTTCAGCACCTTAGATTCATTCCTTGTATTGTATCTCGGGAGTTGAGATCACCTGAAGCTAATTGCCCCAGGCTTAAATGGCAGGGAATTCTGCGTAAGGGGTTGTTGACTCTGGAACTCATTCTCCCTACAGGTCCATCAGAGTCTGTTTGATTTTTTGAGTATGTTGCAACGTACAGCTGCCTGTTTACTGCCCAAAGGAGTGTTTTGGAGGGCTTCAGAGATAAATTACCTGATTTTCTGAACCAACTCAATCTCAGTGTTGGTTGAGTTCTTTTATTTTTAGGGCACAGTGTTGGTGTTTTAATTTTATACATAATTGTACCTGGAATTCATTGCAGACACAAATATTAGTAGACATTTATTTACCTGATTTGTGTGCTCAAACAAACAGTTGAATGCCCAATATGTTCACCTGGAGTGCAAAAATGTGGGCACAGTTCTTTGTGATTTGAAAAATTACATAATTTCCAAGCAGACTCTCACTGAAAATCAGACCCCAAATTTCTAGGAATACAGTGCATAGTATACTCCAGTGGAGGAGTGGTGAGCCACATGTGATTGAAATAGTAAATTCTACTGTTCTTTTAGTCTGTCAAAATCTATAAAAATACAGGACCACAAGACAGAAGAGAACAGGAATGACTGAACCAAGTTCAGGAATGGGCGGAGCTGTTTTTGGTTTTCTGTTATATATGGCTCGGGGGGGTAGGAGATCTGAGGGTGTTTTTAAATGTTGTCGGTTTTGTGGGTTCTATTTTGTTGCTCTCTGGGCTCCAGGATATTGGTACTTACTGTATCCATTGCTAATAAGCACCAGTACTGGACCATTCAAACAACAATTATGCAGTGAATTAAGTGACAGTGAATGAATTTCTGCAGGCAGAAGGTAAAATACCATGGAAAAGTTATGAAAGGAAATTGTAAATAAGTAACCTGATTGTGCCATTTGCAGGAATTTAGTGGTTGACATGAACTTAAAATCTATATAGAGTTCTAAGCAAAAGAGAGGTTTATTTGTTCGTGTTGAAAGGTGAAGAGCCTCTTTGAACATTCCACATACTTAACCAGACGCTCACAAAAGAAACGGGACAACTTATTTTCTCTGTTTTAGACCCCCTCAGTATAAGACCATTACTTTAGATCGAGGACAAGATGGTCTAGGCTTTAGTATTGTGGGAGGATATGGCAGTCCTCATGGAGATTTACCCATCTACGTTAAGACAGTATTTGCAAAGGTAAGTGCATAGGTATAAACCTATTCAAACAATCCATTGCTCTTGCTCAGCAGCTGATTTATAAGTATATATCCTGGGGTAAAGCCAGCAGGTTCTGCACAGTTTCTGTTACTGCTTGTCTTTTCCAAGCAGGAATACAGGTGGCATTTAAAATTGTGTCTACAATTTGATTCTTTTAATTTAAGCAAACCGGGCCCAATTTTTCAGAATTCTTAGTTTGCTTACATCCATGTCTATTTGAGCATGTAAATTTAGGTGTCCACTTTGGAAAATTAGCTCACCCCCGCCCCCAATGTTGTTTGCATTCTCTTCAAGCAGTGCATGTGGTTAGTTTGAGTTATTTGCAGTGAAAATTGGAATCAATATAGGCCAGAACTGCTTGATCCAAACCTTTACTTTGGAGAAGTTCAGACCCTGATCTAAACTTGGTGTATAGATGGCCTGATTCAGAAAACCAAATAAGACGACCTCCAAACCTTGAAGTTTAGGTTCAGCTCTAGATTTGATCTCTAATTTTAACTGAGAACTTTGCTGTCCATACCAAAAGGACTGCACTTCCACAGAGCTGACTTACAGGATTTACGCAGCACGTTGTTCCCAGGTGGTAGGGTACGTACATTTCATTCCACTAATAAGCTGATGAGGACCTTCGTTACTCCATTTGGTTAGTTTGCACAGTGGAAACTTTATGCAAAAACCTATAGGCAGATAGAACCAACACTACTAAGGACAAAGTGAGCATAGATTTCTGGTAATGAAAACTGATCAGTTTAGTCTTTCTGAAGCAGAAAAATGTAATGTGTGCTGTGTATTGAACCCATCTTACTAAGACCCTCTTTAGATTGCTCTGTGAACAGCTGTAAATCTAGAAGTTTCAGAAATGCATGTCTGCAATTATGTGCTCTGCAATTTCAGGGTGCAGCAGCAGAGGATGGACGTCTGAAGAGAGGGGATCAAATTCTCGCTGTCAACGGGCAGAGCTTAGAAGGGGTGACCCATGAAGAAGCAGTTGCTATTCTAAAAAGGACAAAAGGAACTGTCACTCTGACTGTTCTCTCGTGAATTGGCTGTCCAAAGAATAGCATCAGCAAGATTACTTATCTACATTCCACATCACAAAGAGAATGGAAATGTTTATGTAGCCTCCTTGTTATTCCAGTTTAACCAGACTGTTACATCACTGAAGAAAAAATAACACTTAATCATATTTTTGAACACAATAGAAGTATTTGACTTACTGTCAAATCACCGGGATGGGCTTATGTAGTCTCTGGCAAAGACTTAAGGTTTTTGTGGTGTTATTGTAATGAATACATGTGATCCACCAGAACATGAATATTTGCATTAGAACCACATTACAAAACTGGAATGTTCTGCAAAGAGGCTTTGAATATTTGAGATATGTGGGGAGAGAAAATGTGCGCACTAAATAGTCACAGAGGGCGGTGGGGAGAGATGACTACGAATATTTAAACAGCAGAAATAAAGTTACAGGAGGAACAGTGGTTTAACAAAAGCTAGAGAAATTAATTATAGAGTCAGTTCTGCTAATTATGTGCTCCGGAAGCATGACTGGTTTTTTTTCTTTTGTGCTCAAGGGTTGAAATATCCACTTGCAGGAGACTTTCCCTGGTGAATGAGGGAGCTCTACGCCTGCAATGTCACAAGAATTTAGGCTTTTATCTTAAAGCAATGAAGTTCCTAACCATTGTGGATGTGAAGATAATGGTCCCCATGTGAACAATAAAATTAACACTTCTCTTGCTAAGTTTGCAGATGGGCAGCTCCAGTGTTGCTGCTGCTCGGAGCTTCTTGAAGCAGCAGCGCACATTATCCACTCTGTCGAGCTTCTCCATCACTATTCAGAACCCAGAAGGCAGCAGTGAAATAACGGGGGAGGGAGGAGTTAATTTCATTCAGGTGCTATTGTTCTAAGCTGCAGCAGAACAGATATTGAAGACATTCAGAGAAGAGAAGGAGGAATAAAGACACCCCCCTATCACCACCACCAGTAGAGAGGATGGTGGAGGTTCCTCTTCACAGTAATCCAGAAAGCATGCAGGGAGGGCAGAGAAAGATTCCCTTTAGCAGCAGGAAGGACTTCTACATTATTGGACACTTACAAGCCAGAGACTGATATGTAAGATGGAGCCCTGTAACTGTCAGTTGCCCCCTTTTGCCTAGTATGTATCTGCTTGTTCAAGCCCTATCTGTGATTTACCTGATCACTGAATACAAATGCCATTAAAACCTTTAGAGAGGAAAAAATGTCAAAGGTCATGCGAGCACTGGTGTTCCTCCAGGCTAGTGTGGTGCCCACGGCATACATTCATGTAACTGCAAGATTCTGCATATTCACCAGCCAGAGTACTATGTCAATGTTTAACCGCAGTTTTAAAATGGAGGCAACTTACAAACTGTGCTAGAAAAAAATGCAAAAGACATGCATTCAGAGTGGAAAAACAGCAGTATTAGGAATGTTTGAGATACTACTAGTGAATTGATAGCTAAATGTACGTGGATTAACCAGTCCCTCCCCACCTTTGTCAATAAGTATTTTAGATGTTAAATGCAATAGGCTAAGAAAAATAGATGGTACCACTACTTGAGGCAACTGATGATGAATTATTAGCCCGTACTCATTCCCAGTGTAAAGAGTGAAATGCCTACAGTAGAGTATGTAAAGTCACTTTAAATATTATCTATATTTGTAACAGAAGTAGTGTACAGATATTTTATTATTGCCTTTGTGTCTAAATGCAGGATTTAAGAGAATAAATGTGAAGCTGTCAGTAGTAAAGTAACAAAGTTGCAGTTGTATTTGTGGTAGTTTGGTGTTGGAGTTGATCACTCCATTATTAAAGGGTTGGTATCAGGTCAAATTAGACCTATAGTTTAGGTTTTGTAAAATAATGAGATTTAACAAAACCAGGATTATGCATACAAATGCATCCAAGGATTCGTTTACATTTTCCACTAAAAGCTATTTTTATTTCTATTTAAGTGCGTTCTTGCATGTCTGTATCGCAATATTGTCTTTGAGCTAGTTCATGAGAACCAGACATCAAAATTGACCAGAAATAAATGTGACATTGGCAATTTATTTTTCTCCAAGTTGGTAGATGGAAAAAACTGCCAATAAAATTAGATTAAAAAAAGCTTTAGGGACATAGGCATTGCTATATCAGATCAGCGATCCATGCAGACTCGTGTTCTGTCTTTGGCAATGGCTGTTAATGCTTCCTCAGAAGAAAGTGCCCTAGTGGACAATCATGGAATAACTTACCGGTGGTTACTGTACATACATAAAGGGCTGATTGGGTTAACTACACAAAGATGAAAGGAAAAGAAAGGTTGGAAGGGTAATCAATCTGATGTAATTGGACTCAATCCTCCAATGTGCTGAGCCCTCTGGCGCTGATTCTGCAAAGCACTAATTTTTCAATTACTTTAATGGTTCTATTCACATGCTTAAAGTTAAGTGTGTGCTGAAGTGCTTTGGAGGAGAGGCACCAGAAGAGAGGCAAAGCCTGTTACCTATATAGAGGTCTCATCCTTTATTTGAATCCTGCTAAGATCTTGACTTCTTAATAATCTAGCATGGTATTAATAAAACAGACATGAACATTTATTTGTTTACAACGTGGGTGTGGACTGAGCGCAGCTCACTGACATGGAGGGGTGCAAATTTCTCACTCCCTGACAATGATAGTGCTGTTTTGCATGAGGCTTCCCATCAGGAAAAGGAGGCTTATATTTGTGGTTTCACAGCAACCCCCATAGGTGCTGACTCCAAGGTGATTGACTTTCATTCATCAAAGAATCATGCCCAGAAAATGAGCTGTATATTATATGGCAAAAATTGCACATTAATGGGCCTATTTGTTCTGCTGTTCAGGGGCACTTGCTATTGCAGAAACAGAGTACTATGGTTAATCCTTGCCAAATATTTAGCCAAACTAATGTCTTGCAAATCAACTCTTTTCCCAAGCTACAAGCTGTAATCCATGTTGTGCAATTTTTTCCTTTCCATTTATGTGTAAAAACAAAAAAAAGTTTTTGTAGAGTGGCTGAGCTATTTCTATGCATCCAGTATTTCTCTCCCATGGCACCATAGGCTGCTGTTGGGAATAGATGACTACTTTATTTACAAATGTTACTAGGGAAGTTGTGCACACACTGACCATCTTAATACAGAAATACCTTTAAAATACATTTTGTTTCTTTCCAACTACTGGATCCGGGATTGGCCATGGTTCCTGTACAGATCTCAAACTTTACAAATCACTGGCTATTCGTGGTCTCTATAGTAAGGTTTTGTAAGCGTGTAAAAATAGCCCATTGATTTTGTTAAAAGTTCATCTCACTGATAGATGCAGGAGTGCACAGATATTTTTCAAACTTCATTTTAAAAATATCCCTGGAGATGAAATATAACCTCATTTCTACTGCAGAACTAGGGCAAGCTTGACTTTAAATTGTGCTCCTCTCCCCCTTCCCCACCATTTCTTTCTGCTATGGAAAATGCTTCCAAAATAGGATCAATATTACTATTCCTAACAGAAAAATAATTTGAAACTACATCTATTAGATAACTAATTAGCAAAACTTAGTTAAATTGAAGTCGAAATGCTAACAATATACCCACAAATAATTTTGGCCATTAACCTGCACCTACAAGTGTTGCCTTCCAGGAACCACTAGACTCAGAGGATACTGATCCCTGTTACCGGTTAAGGATACTAACCTTTGTAACCGTGACCCAGGTCAGGTGACTGAGGCAGACAATTCAATTCATATTCTCTCACCCTTCTATACGGTTATGACAAGTATTTCAGCAGACAAAATGGAAGCTGTTTTTTTTCAAAAAGCTGCCCCTTTAACTCACATAAGGAATCTGCACAGGCCCAAAGAAACATTGTTTTTTGAATGAAATGATTTTTGAGGATTAAAGCAAAGCTAGCGTCATAGATGTAATAAATCTGTCTTCATTGCCAATTCTGTTAAATTCTCACATGCTTGCTTTTTGCATCTAACTTTTATTATTAGATTTCTGCCTAGGGATTCCACCACATACAAATTAGGTTATCACACTGGCTATGTCAGTTTTTGTAGCTTGGGATTGAAATAGGACAAATGACAGACTAGTGGAGTAAAATTAAGGTTGCTTTATGGTGATCTTGCTGTGTAGGACATACTTAATTACTATGCATCCTACCAGCTTTATATTTACTAATAAAACTTCATCTGAGTATAAAATGTAGCAGTGTGTCCAATGGGGGCCAGATCTGCCAAGGTATTAGGCACCTGACAGTGGGAATTAGATTTTTGTTTCTGTTCTAATTTTAGGGAGGGAAGCTGTGTGTTCTACTCTTTCACATGTTTCTGTTGATTTAAGTGAGCATCCAAAACATTTAAAGGGACATGAACCAATTCCTATACAATGCACTGATCAGTATAATTTAAGAGGCAACACAACAGTGAAGAAAACTATCAGCGGTGATGCTGAATACATTATGAAGTATGACAATGATAGGGGTTTTTTCAATGAAATTATTCATAATTTAGTGTACATAATTCTTGGTACTAGTTCATTAATTTAACCTTAAAGACAGCATGGGTACCATTTTTTTCAAAAGTCACTTAAGTGCATAGGGCCATTGGAAAATTTTATCCTGAAGTACACATCTCATCCAAGTCCTTTCCACTGACTCAATACACAGCAACTTAAATTTTAGCAGACAGTCCACTGATTGAACCCTTCATGCTCAAAATCAACAAGTGCTGTGAACAGTAATGAATTAAATACTAGTACTACGGTGACTATTGTCTTTAAAGTGCTGCAAATGCATGAATATCCATTGGCCTAGATGGGACTAGCTGTGGAAAACTTTTTTGCAGCTCAGATCAGATGGATAGACTTTCTGGGACCTTCTGCCTTCTAGGGCAGGGCTGCAGCAGCGAGACCAGGTGCTGCTGAAACAGCTGATTGGTGATGCGGATACATCTAAAAGTGATAGGGCGGACTGCGGTAGGATAGAAGTTTATTCTCCTGGATGTGTCGCCACATAGCTGTAGTCATGCAAGGCTCTAATTAGCTTGGACATCAAACCATTTGAGAGAGCAGCGGGTTTAGCCCATGCTTTTCCAGAAAGTTTCATGGGTTCGTCAACGTCCATCTGGAGGCAGACATAACAGATGGCTAAAATCAATGGAGTAACACCAATGTTTATTTCAGTCAGTGCTCCAGGTCTGTTTTTTCAAAACTACTTTGCTCTGTTCCAGGTTAGGAAAAGGAGCATCTCATGAGTATGTAAGCATCTGTACCCATAGTTGTGATCTCACTGGAAGTAGGGGGCCTTGCCTCACCACTATGTTACTAATATTTTATCTTTCTATAATACCATTGAGGTTAGTGGAGTTACAGTGGCAGACTGGAATAACAGAGTGGGGAACGCGGTCTCACATTTATGAGTTACAGTAAAAACTAGTAACATGAAGGACCAGGCTATGCAAATAGTACTGAGATACGCGTATGTCCAGTGTACACTAGGTGTTTATGTCATTACAATGTCTCCAGTGTATGGCACTATAGGTACTCAAACAAAGTCTAGCAAACTTTTTTTTACATCCACACCCACACAAACATGAGCCAAAATTTTACATGCTAATCCTACAGCAAGGAACTCTGGCAATTAACTAGCTTATGAGACATTGTGTGACCACAGGCACAAAGGATCTATTTATATGTTCTAGCCAAAGTACAGAGTGCTACAGCGTGCAAACCAGGTGAGGTTTTTGCACATTGGAGTCAACACCCTGACCTAGTGCTGAGTGTTAAAACAGTCTTTGGACCAGAGAAGCAGAATATGTTCAGGCACTGTTGTCGAGGAATAGAGGCATGGCCTCACACAGGATTAGAAATTCAGGCCCAGATATTGTCTGTAGCAGCACTGTCTGGTTACTCACAGTCATGTTATAGTCATCACAGTGTACATTAAACAGGTGTTGCTATTACTGTTATTACCCACGTGGGGGGGGCCCTAAATTAGCTCTTCTAATGACAACAAAGGCCTATTAGCGGCATAGAGCAGGTAAAGCCAGGAGGCACGAGCAGACTGCCTGCATGCGACAGGCCCAAACTCAGCAACTGAAATTAGGCCAACATATTACAGGTCATAGGCAACAAGCTTGTGCCACAGGCACTGAGGTACACACATGCCTGGGGCCCCCCCCCCCCCCCCCCAACAACGGCAGGGAAATGCTTGTGAGCAATACCCCAGATAAGCCTTGCATGTGGCCCATGCTCTGTAGCAGCAGGCAAACACCTCCCTTGCCCACAGTCACTGACAAACTAAGCTGTGGGGAAATTTCTTCCTAGCCCCCTGTATGTTGAGCAGTTAGTCCCTACGTAAGCATGAACCAGCAGCCAAGCACCTGCGAGCAAGAAGAAATTTTCACTGCTGCCCCAGGCCCTGTGCCCACCCTGCCCATGTTGCAGTTCTAGCTGTGGCCTTTGCAAAGTTCAGGAGAGGTTAGGGCCCGGGGCGGGCGGGCTGGGAGCTTTCAGTCACTATCAAGGGCCAGCCATGAAATATGGAATCTGGCACCAAATGTGCAGAAAATTATGAGCTTGTTTGGTTCAGGCCTAGTGCAAATGCCATGGTTTTTAACAGTGATCCCCCTAGTTGTAAGCGTATTACACAGGGTGCACACAACTGGCAGGCGAACGAAGGCTCAGCTGCAAGAAAAGGGGGCGAAGCTGGGTAGGCTCTTGCCCCCCCCCAAGGGGGGGGTAGTGTTGGGGACCTTGGTGCAGGAGCCAGCCCCATGGCAGCGGTGATGGAGACATTGACAGAACGGGGCCGAGCGTGATACAGAAACACTCAGGGTCAGCACAGGGCTGAGCGCATGATGGCGCCAATGCACATGTAGGTGCACTAAACACAGCTCAGCATACTTGGAGCACGTCGTCAGGCTCAGTGAATGAGTCCTGGGGGGGGTGAGGAGGGGGCAGGGGAGAAAGCTCGAGAGGCAGCACAAAGCTGCAATCAGCCGGGGGACGGGGGGGGGGGGCGCCCGGGGGGAGGGGGGCGGGGCAAGACCCGGGGGGGGGGGGAAGCCCTGCTGCAAGAGTTGACCCAATAGCAGTGATGAGGGAGAGTAGTGCTGGCTGCCCCACTCCAGTTTGCCGCCCCCCAAGGACACCCTGGTGCCAACTCCATGCTGATAAGCGGGGGAGTGGGGCGAGGAAGGGGGCAATGTTTGCTATTTAACACTGGAGGAGCTGCAATAATGTGGCTCTCTTGGCCAGTTCTCCCAAATCGCTCCACAGCTGAACTGGGCATCAGCCATTGGGGGGGGGGAGGGGCAGAAGTCTATGGCCATCCCAAGGCAGCAGTAGACTCTCCACAACAGCGCTAAAGCCGTTCCATGACCGGTGGAGCCACCACTGCAGCCCCTTCCCTGGGCCATGCAGAATCCTCTGTTCACAGTCCTCATGCTTCCCCCGTTATTTGTGCTGAGTGCTGAACAAAGCAGCACATCCTGGCCAAAGCCAGTTTGCACACCAAGCAGATGCATGGGGCGGCACTCAGGAGGAATCCGCTTTCTCAGCCATCAGACTGCGCATCCATGGCCTCCCCTGCCACACTATGGCAGACTGGGAGAATCCACAAAGGGTGCTCAAAGCTCTGTGGTGGCCCTGCACCCAAACCCACTCCTGCTCCACTAAGGCTGCTGCCAGGGAGGAAGCTGGATTTGTCCCTACAGGTTTATCTGTACGACATCTGGGAGCAAGCCTCCCAGCGCAGGTCCACAGCCCTGTGCTAGCAGGGTTCACACTAACATGCTAATGCTAGCTGTATAGATGCTGGAGCTGGGTTCTTGAGTCTAAGGAGGGCTGGAGAGCCAGAGCTGCAACTTCAAAATGACATCTACATGGCTATTTTTAGCACACTCGCGTGAGGCCCCCAATACCACATGGCTGTGGATCCAGGCAGGAAGGCTCACTCCCAGATGCTGTGTAGCCATACCATAACTGTTGAGCCCTCTCTAGTTGCATCTCTGCATGTTAACTTTTTCCTCTTGGGCCACTAGATAGCACTAGAGAATCAAGCTAACATGAGTAGTGTAAGATCTAAAGGTTTATTTTATTATTAAAAACCCCAACCACCACAACGTCCTTGCTTAGTGGTTTAACTCTGACCAGCGGCCTAATGGAAACTATTCAGCCGGTGTGGGTTTACTGCACCTGCTCCTGGGTTTAAAACTTTCACATAACTGCACCCCCAACCCTCCTCCCAGCAAAATTCAAATGAAATGAAATCAGACAACTATAGAGAACTGCATCCTCACTCCAGTCCTCATTTCAATGGCTTGATCCAAAGCCCAGTGAAATCAATGGCCTTCAAAAGTGAATGCTTTGCAGTTTAAACAATGACAGCAACAAACAAACAAAAACAAACCGAACAACCAAAACATAACCATATGGTTTTCCCTTTAATTCTTGCTAGAACTCAATTCAAGAACAAACAAACAAACAAAAAAGTCAATTATGCCTGAAGCTTTACTCCTGCTCTTACAAAATTCTCTGATACATTTTTGCTGACAAGCTAAATTTAAGCAAGGGTGACACAGAAGAAGTTACATAATACTATTACTGACTTTACTTGTGAAAAACCTGGAACCTTTGCTAGTTATTGATGATTTTAATCTATTGCTTTTAAAAGGGAAAGCAATAATGATACATTTCATCAGTTAAAGACCATTTAAATCAATCCAATCAACTGCAGTCATGCATCAGAAAAACAGAAGCTCACAGCTGTCTGGATTATCATCTGCTTATACTGTATATGTACATGCATGCAGCACATCTTGTTCAACTGGCTCACACACCGGAAGCTAGTGTTTTTATCTGTGCATTCTATATGCAGATTTTATGGTAGTCTTCAGGCATATACATAGCCTGGCATGTAGTACCATGCCAACAGTGTGATAAGAAACTTGTGCCAAACTCTGTTAGCCCCTGAAAAATACGTTACTGGAAACATTTTCAAAGCATTGTGCTGTAGGTGCTCACAAATCCTTTTATTATTTTTTAACAGGATTTGTATACATAATTTTCACATGCTACTTTGAAAATTTACCTCTGCAGTTAATGGCCCAAACATGAAATGTTCCAGTTTGGAAATGATTGATGGGAGCCTGGATGTATTTAAAGCTCCCATATGTTTATCGCCAAGGACAGACTTGTAATCAAGACAGGTCATCTCTCTCTCTCTCGTGTATTGCTGATAAAATTATATGATACAGATTAACAGTGAAACATAAGTAATTATTCCAGAGGCTAATATGATGTAGGGCATGCTTCGTTTCCTTTACTTTGGACTTCAAGAACAGCGCCTTGGCTATTGCTGCTGATTTTTAGAGACTCGTGAGTCAATGCTATTTAAACATGAAGAATGTCAGCCAGTGAGCTGTTTCTTCCAGAAGTGATAACCTGTTATCAGAAGATGCAGAGGGGAAGTCTTGAAGTTTGCTTACAAACACAGCCGATCCAGAGTAGCACTGCCCGGCAGCTTTCTATAGAAACTTTTCCTTTCGGTGAGTGATGAAAGAGTGTGTTTAAACACGATAAGGGATTAAGCACCACTAAGGATTGATCTTCTATTTCTCCACAGTTAAAGTTGAATGAACGCTCCGTCTTCCACCTCCTTGCCAATGCCCTCCACTCCGGCTTGAAGGGGCAAACTTTCTTTGGTGATAAGAGTCAATTAAGTCTATGCTAAGTTGGCGCCGAGCTAGGTTTGCCAATCATGCTTGTAGCCAGTGGCAGGCATTCTTGTGTAGTGAACAGTTAGTCACAGCAGGGAGACAAGCAAAACAGGCAAATGGAGACTGGAAGATGGGCTAAAATCAGCTGGTAGCTCAAATTCGTCATAACAAATCCTCCCCCCTTTGTGGGCATGGTCCTTTATTGCACATACAAAATTATAGTGAGCATATCCTGGCCATATAGTTATAATGCGCGCTGAAATGCAGCTAGTTTTACAGAGAGATTGTGCTGTCATTCATTTCCCTCCACATGCCAATGGCAGGGAAGTTGTTTGGTAAGTGAGAGCATTGAAAACAAGTTTCAGCAAAACTGATCTTTATCAAATCCTGTTGAAAAGCTGCATTTATTAATTGAGTGGTGAAACAGGCTGGTTAAATTTTAATCTGGGTTATATAAAGGATTGTTCTCAAAGGAAAGTGGCTCAGTTTGACATTGTTTTTACACTCATTAATTCACAATTGGGTAAAGGTAAGGCCCAAGCTATTTTTTTTAAAAAACATAGTTGTAATAAATTTATATGAACCTGAATTTTCTGTATCTTCTCTGCTGGGATGTTTTTGGGAGGCAATCACTAATACCAAGAGATAGATTATGTAATTCAGTAACTTCATATGAAAGACAGCTCTTGATTATGAGACCTGCTGCCAGCAAATAATAATTTAGTCTCGCTTGTGTTGAAATACTTTGTTCTAATTTTGGTTGTTGGGTTCATTCTGTGGGTGGTGTTGGTGGCATGTGATAGGCATTTCTGGCTTTAAATTATATTACTTTAAATAGGAAGATTTCTTTCTCTACATTTGTGGTGCTTTTTTTGGTTTGTGTGTGTGTGTGCACACGCGCACACGCGCATGCATAAGAGAGATGCTCCCTCTCCAAAAGTTCAGGCCAGTATTAAACTGGAGTTAAGGAGAATTGCTTCTAACAATATAAGGGACTCTGACACAGCATAAGGAGTCCTGATTCTGTCCAACAGGGGGTTGTAGTGCTTGTAGCCAGCTCACCACCATATCCAATAATATAAAACTGATGGGCTTTTACATAGAAAGCCTGTTTTGTTTTGAAATGTCTTATTGGATTCCAGTTTAATACAAAGAAATTATAGTGACAGTAAAAATAATAGCAATAGCAAAAAAGCTATTAAAAGTCTTCTCTCACAATGGTGTAAATCAGGTGTGTCTCTACTAAAATCAGTGGAGGTAACTCAGTTTAAATGCGAAGAAAATCTAGACCTTTAACGTTTTATTTTATTTCTCAGCTACAGTGAAATCTGAACCAAGGACCAATCCAAATAAGTAACCTCAAAATTTAAATAGTCACTTAAAAGTTTCTCCAAGGCGTCCATTCCATTTATATTTGACCTTTCTTTAAAAGGATACCAGTTTCAGACAGCCACTTAAGAACTGTTTTTCTGTATTTTAAACAAAGGCTTTTAAGATATAAGCGTATGTAAATTCCCATTGTGTGACAAATTCTGATGTCATTTACACCGGTGTAACTTCAGATTTAACCCTCTTGAAGATAGTGGAGTTATTCCAGATTTATATTTGTGTAATTGAGACCAAAATTCAGCCTCCTGCATCTGGCCTACTCCTTTCTCTACAGACACCTTTACATTGGCATCAGCCCAGCTTTCAGTGATGCTTCACCTATGTACAAGATTGCTTTTAAAAACTCACCATGTGGAAAAACTTGCTCACTTCACTTTTCTCCACAGGAATTAACTAGAAAGTGGAATTCTGGGAGCATGCTCAAGGCCAAGAGTTTAGTCAGCAGTGTTTCCAAGAGGCCACTGCTAGGTGAGGTTTTTATGGTCAGTAGAGAGCCACAGTCAGGGATTCAGACATCATAAGCACTGAATACAAGCTGATTTGGGGCCTGATAGCCCCATGCTGCTCCCTTAAGAAGCAAAGAAAAAAAAATCAGCAGTAAAAAAACCAGAAGAAAATTAACCTGACAAACTTGCTTCCTTTGTCTTCAAGTTTTTTTGGGAAGTTAGGTCCCTTCCTCAATGTGAAGAGATGCCAGAGATGCCTCAGTGGGTATATAATATTTTTTCCATGAATTTGGCTTTTCCATTACACTCAGTGAAGCATCCTGGCTATGGATGAAGCCATACTGAAAATTGGGAGGGGAATTGGGAGGGGAATTCTTCCCCCATGAAGAAAAGAAAGATGGGGAAATAGTGAAGCTCTCTCTCTCCTTGTGTTATAAGGGCAGGGTCATAACACATTGTATGGGCCAGGCTCATTCACTCAAGACTGCAAGACAACTACATAAGAAGGACTTCAGGATTTGGCCTACTGTATGTATCCAGGGCCAATTGTGGTAGGCACTCTTTATACATTGAAAAATGAATAAATTAAACATAATCCCCAATTCAGTGTAGGTAGGGCCTTAAATTTCTTTGTGCTTAAATTTTGAGTTCTGGTTCAGTTGTTCAGTTCTCAAGTATCATAAAGATGGGACATTATTTATATATAAATGGAGGCTGAAATTGATGTAATCCATAAAGAAGCTGCTAATGGACCATAACTAGATAGCAGGATGATTTATGGTTGAGAGTACAGAAATACACAAAAGTTGTGCATAAATGATGATTGCATAATGGAGAGAATGAAGTATTAAGCAACTGAAAGGATTATGGGCAAAATTCTGCTCTATCCTACATGAGTGGGTTGGGGAAAGAGAATGGGGAGTCTTTATACACCCACCCACCCCATTCCTAGGACTCACAGCCATAGTGTGTCAGCCGCTTTGGTGACCTGCCTTTGGCACCCCACATCACCTCCCCTCTCTGGACAGGTGCTGAGGGTGGCAGCAGGTACTCCGAGGAACTTCTTCACTTTCAATATCAGTGAGGTGCTCTGCACAGCATGTTGCCCTTTGGCATTCTGAGCTATCCTGCTCTGCTCAGACAAAAAGAAAAACCCCTCCACAAATCCACTGGGGCTCCACTCCTTTTCCCAGCATCCTTCACTCAAAGTCAGAATTTGCATTTAGATCCCTAAACCAAGCTAAACTTAAAGTTGGGCCTAACTGGTTAGCACAAGTTCAAGCACAGTGAGGCTTAGAGACTACAAAGGAAGGCTAGCTACTACATTGCATATTCCCTTTGCAGACTGCAGTCCCCGTGCAGTGCAGTGCAGTTTTCAGGCATATTGTGACACTCAGGCAGGAAGTCAGGCTAATTGTGGCTAGACAGCAAATATTGTACCTGGGGCTATTCTGTGCCACTGCACACATGCAGAATTAATGCCACCTGCAGATTTTTTTTTTTTCTCCTCAGAAAATAAACTCTGCTGGGGAGGCGCTGCAGTTACATCTTTCACCCACAAGGGACTGCTGTGACGCCAGAACAGAGGGCAGCTGGGGCCAGAGCAACCAGCCATGGAGAGGGAGAACAAGAGTCTGCTTTCCTCACAGCACCCTGCCCATGGGGCTGGGTGAGGGAGAATGGGATATGGGGGGAACAGACAGAGTGGGGAACATGGGGCTGCTGGGAGGTTACACAGACTGGAGTTCAGAAGGGTTAGTGGGGGGAAACAGACTGGGATGGGGGCACAGAAGCTAGTGGAGTGACAACATTGAGCCGGGAATGAATGGAAGTGGGAGTGCAGTGACACATGAAGATGGGCGGAGGAGGGGTGGCTGAGAGGGGGTGCAGGGACACATGAGGATGGGGGAGGAAGGGTGTCTAATTGGATGCAGGGACACATGGGGACAGGGAGGAGGAGGGTTTAGGGACACAGTGGGGATGGGAGCAGATGTGCCTGACTGAATGGGAGAGGCAAAGGGTCAGCCAGGGTTTGTATGGGGGAGGCTCCTCAACTCCCAAGCAATTCCATCCCCACCCCCTCAAAAAAATAATTGTACCATACTTCTCCACATACACCCAACAATCCTTCAAGTTCACTCCCAGGCTCCTTCACAGCAATTACTTTCCTGTCCTTCAGCTCCTCTGTTACCCCAACTGTCCCTAGCCTTTGCCTGGCTTCTGGGGGGTACAGGAAATACATTTCTGTATTGTAGTTTAAATGAATTATTACTCAAAGTTCTGTATTAATATGCCTAGTAAGGAATCTATTTGTTAAAAAGCATTTCTTGAATCTTTGTTGTGTGTATTGTTATAGACATGCTTGCAGACAAGTATTTTGAAATAAATAACCAAAGTAATTGAAACTGGTGTGATTATACTGTGTTATTTTGACAAATGAAATGTGGAGAATTTTAAAATATTGTGTGCAGAATTTTTAATATTTTTGGTGCAGAATTCCCCCAGAAGTAAAATATTCTGTAGAGTGGAAGATATTTAAAGACAAGCACATTTCTAAAGTGCAGTGTCTCATGTGGAATACGCACACTTCATTTACAGGTTTCTAGACTGTCAGTACCTTTGTGTCATCTGGGAAGGTATACCTGAATTTCAGCTTCAAAATGTTCCTTCCCCTCAGCCTGTATGATTATTGTCCTCCCCCCTACATCTTTCAAAATACTATAATTAACAGTTTGTCAGATAATCCATATGCATGGACTTAACACAAATACAATATACAGCTGTCTTTGCATTAAATGACTAAATTAAATAGCATAGTTTTGAAGTAGATCTGTAAAGCATAAACTTACCTTGTGGCAAAACTGACTATGTAACACACCCTGTACACATCTGCTCACTGAAATCTTCCAGTGCTCATGTTATAAATATCCCCTGGAACTACTGTTACGGACAATAAACCAGCAATCAGTCATAGTTCAAGTGCTGTAAGGAATGCGTAGTTTGCTGGATCACATAACGTTCTTGTGATCTTTCTAGTGATGGCCACATCAATTGCCCACGTTACATCCAAAATACGTATTTTAAGCCAAAGTGTGGTTGTGATGTAAATTCTGTCAAACACCCTGAAGCATCAAGACTACAGACATAGCACTTTAGAGAGAGGCTACTGGAGAGATCTGTCACAGGTTTGTTATGACATAAAGGAGCGTGCCACATTCAGAAACTAGGGAAAAAATTGTGACATGATTCCTATTTAACTAGAACAGTGGTTCCCAACCTTTTTGGCTAGGGAACCATAGATATTCATTTTACAACCCTGCAGGGCCACCAGTCTCCACCTCCCTTCCTCCAGTGCATCCAGATGGAAGAAGTTCAGCTAGGACCTTCTCACTGATCTCCCATCCCCATGGCTGCACCAGGGAAACCGCATGTGTCCTGCAGCCCTGTATGCGCCACCTGGGTCCCTACAAGGCAGTGTCTCCCTTCTGCAGCCAGGGGGATGGGAGATCAGTGCTCCCTTCCCTCTGGCTACAGCAGGGATTCCATGGACCGAAGCAGAGCGCTTTGCCATGCTCCCTGCTACAGTCAAGGGGAAGGGGGTGCTGATCTCCCATCCCTTTAGCTGCAGCAAGGAGCCTACACTGGTCTTGTAGCACTGTGGAAACGCACTCCACCTGGGTCCTTAGGCAGCGGCTCCCTTCTGCAGCCAATAGGAGGGGAGCGGTGAGCCACTTTGAAAGACCTGTGGGCCACTTTTGGCCCGTATGCCACAGGTGGGGAACTACTGAACTAGAACAAACAAGAAGCAACCTTAATCCAGCCCCTTGAGAATATACCTTATGAAGCAGTCTCTAATTACAAGATCACATATTATTTATTCCCCCTCCCCCCGCTCTCAGTCCCAGCCTTTTTACCAGCCAGTCCTAATCTTCACTACCCATCCCAGTCCATTTACCACCAGGATCCTTTTCCTAATCTATTTCCTCCACTACTCTTCTACTCACTTCTAGGTCTGGCTCTTGTACCTCTGCATTTGAGACAGGTGACCTCCTGCTTGGGATGCCTGGGTTCCAACAGAGGGACCATTAAGAACATTGGAAACACAGTCTCCTTGCTTTTGGTTTCTGTGCCTGGCCCCACAGTGGCAGCAGGGAACAGCAATTGCAAAGAAAGTCCTACACGGCCCCTCTATTGCCAACTTGAAGCATGCCTAGTACAGATGGAATCTTTGGAGAATTTAGCTGCCAAATTCTAACCAGTCTCTTCTGAGCATATATAAATTGAGATTTTATTAAATTCAGAATCTTATAACTTGGCCAGATGTGGGCTTTTTTTCATGGGAACTGCAAAGAAGATATGTTAGTTACTGGTATCAATGATATTTCTGAAACCCACTAACTTCCCTCCCCCAAATTTCTAGTCCTTTCTCCGAAACATGGAGGCACTAGATCATTTAAGCATATGCTTAAGCATGTGCATAACTTTAAGTACTGGGAATTAAGTATATGCTTAACTTCAGATCAGAACATAGAAGCTTTCCTGAATCAGGAGCCTTTAATGAAAGAACCTCCTTCCTTTTCGTATTGATACATAAATTCCATATGGTCTGGATTATGGCTATCTAAGAGACTGATTCTGTCCCCATGCCTTGCTTTGGCAGTTGTGAAAGCACCTTGGGCAACCTCAGAGTCTCCATTTATTTATTTATTTATTTATTGTGATCTATAATAAATAGGCACTAAAAGTGACTCTCCTGGCTCTTTGACAAAAATTAAAATGACAATCCAATAAAAAAAGTTAGCAGCAGTTCTCCAAAGTAAGGGAAAACAAGTCTAAAAAGAATAAGTACAGACAACACTTGCTTCTCCCATAAACCTTACCTCTTACAATACACTGACAGTCAAAATATTCAAGCTATTTTGAACCAAGCTAGGGAAGAAAGTTCTAAAAATGAGGTCGTTTTATGGAAAACACCCTGTTGGGAGCTCATTTCTCTTTATACCAGGAAATCCAGTGCAGGGTGCCTGGAAAATTCTTGCTGTGGTGAACCTGCCTGAGGAGAGCAGGCAGGGCCAATATTTATTTAGGGCTTTATAAGTTAAAATCAACACCTTAAATATGCTGAAATCAACAGGCAGTCCATTCTAGAGTGCCAGGGAAGCAATATAATTAGAACAGAGAGCAAGGAAGATGTTCGTAGCAGCTGCATTTTGTACATACAAATTTGACTGCAATTGTGTGAAGGGCTTGCTTGCGATGGTAGGGATCAGGGCTCAACTGCTTCCAACTTATGTCTTGTGTTCCTAAAGCTCATGCTTCAGGGTTTCAGCCAACCACAGACCACAACCCTCCACCCACCAGTGTATTCTCAGAGGGATCTTTTTTTTAAAAAAAAATCTAAAACATCAGGGATGGCCACTACTAGAGGTGAGACATTGGACGGGGTGGGCCAGTGTTCTGAGGTGGCACTGAGCATTCTCTTTGTCAGGGGCTGACTGGTTCTTGTTCACATGCTTAGGGTTTAACTGATCGCTCTACGTGGGTTTGGGAAGTAATTTTCCCCCAGGTGAGATTGGTAGTGACCTTCGGGGTTTGCCACCTTTTTCTGCAGCGTTTGGGTGCAGGTTACTTGACAGGAGTATCTGGGTGTATTTCACTTAATAATTTCTTTGCCATCGTGGGGGCCACGGGCACTTGTGCACCTCAGTCCCTCCTATTCTGTGTCTGACATTATAGTTTAGTCTCCTGTGGGCTGTAACGCTATGGTCTCATTTTGATTGTTGGGTTAGTGTGTGGGTGGTGGTGGGGGCCGTGATATGTAGGAGGTAAGACTAGATGATCTTGTGATGCCTTCTGGCCTTAAATGCTATGATAGAGTGTGGGAGTGGGGCTGAAGGTGGAGGTGGGGGCTGCGGAGGAGAACATTAGAGTGATCAAAAAGGGAGATGAGGCCTGAATAAGAGTTTTTACTTTCTAGACAGAATAAAAAGGATGGCTCTTAGAAATGTTACAGAGGAAGGAATGTTATGGTTATAAACCAGTGAACCAGGAAGTATCAAGAGAATCTATCAGGATTTTAAAAAAGTTAGCTAAAATATATTGTTTTCTGTGTTAAACCTTTCTCAGGGTTAATAGTGGGACGATCTAGCATAGAACTAGCCTTAAACCACTGTTCCTGAGTTACAAAATGCAATTTAAAAGGCAGTGGACGTTTCAAGTAGTACACTTCAGACTAATCTTATCAAGGCATTTGGTTTCACTTCCTGCCCTGACAATAACTTTGCATTGTGATTCAGGTGAGGGTTAACTAGATCACTATTACAGATATGCAAGTGCAACAGCAGCCACGCTAGCTAGTCATCTAAGGTGTGCACAGCTCTTATCCCCTTCTTTCTCCTAATCACGTTTCTCAACCTGGATTTTCATTTCAGCTGTCAGGCAACTACTTACAGGGCCCAATTCTGCTGTTACACTAGGATAAATCTTGGTCTTTGTCCCTACACTGCTTTGGCTGAGAAGTGGAGCAGCATGTGGGAAGGTGGCACGGCCATGGTCAGGTGGTTGTGGTAAGTGAGGGAATGCTAGGGTTGTGACCCTGGTGAGTAGTGTATTCTGGGATCATAAGCAGAGATTAATTTTCACTAGGTGCTGTTTACTTTGCTGATGGGACATCAGACTGGAAGGATTGATGGATTTTCTTTTTGAGTTTGCTAGTAACTGTGTGACTTTGAACAAGTCACTTTATGTGCCTCAGTTTCACGCTCTGTAAAACTGAGCTTTGAGATCCATGGATGTAAAACACCATATATATATATGCTATATATTATTATCATTATATATTCCCCAATCTGACCCCTATTCATTACCATTCATTCATAAAGGGGGAGTTGTGATGCACCTGGTGTAGGCAATGCCCTATCAGGTGAACCGAGCAAGGAATTTACTTAGTCCTGAGAGTATTTTAAAAAATAAAATGCTTGCAGATTTGTTGAGAGGAAACTTGCAATTTTCCCCAATCCAAAGAGCTGCTTCATATACTTTCTTCTCAGTAACCACAGAAATGGTTTCCTCTTCACTGCTAGGTTATATTTGTTTTGTATTGTGAAGTATTCACCAGTTTGCATTTTATCATAACTATTAACTGTATTGCATAAAAAGGTGACTTTCTTAATACCCAGCACCTATTCAGTGCAAGTAACATCACAGATTAAGAATCCACAATATACACACACATTTCTGAGAGCAGATGGAAAGAACAAACTCCACAATGTTTTGCTTTCCATGTATAATATCTGTGTCATGTAGTTCTGCTGGCGAAAGGTTACCAAATCAGTTTAAAAAACAAATATGAACTGGAAAGGGATCTAGAGCGATGGAGGGCTACATTAGAAGAAACTAGTTTACGAATCAGCTGATCAAAGACAGAATACATGCAATGCTTCACTGAAAGGGACAAAAAGAAGCCAGTAAGACTAGATGGTATAGAGTTAAAGTCTGGGCAGCAATTCAAATACCTTGGTTCAGTGTTGAGCCATGATAGGAATGTGGATGTTGGGAGTTGCATAAACAATGTTTGGTGCAAATGGAGGGAGCTGATACTGAATTCTCTGTGATAAGAAAGTGCCAAGTAAATTAGTGAATAAGACCATGACATACAGCTATGACATACAGGTCGGAATGCTGACCAGAGAAGAACGAGTACTTCATACTGATGAAATGATGCCTAGATTCCAAGGCCCAAAGGGACCTTCTAGTCTGTTCCAATTGTTAATTACTGTCATTATTAAAAATTTACACCCTATTTCCTGTCTCAATTTGTCTAGTTTCAACTTCTAGCCACTGGGTTGTGTTATTTCTTGATTTTTGGGCATTAGAAATGGACACAGTATTCCAGTAGTGGTCCCACCAATGCCAACTGCAGAGATAAAATACCCTCTCTACTCCTCCTTAATATTCCCCTTTCTGCATCTAAGGATTATATTAGCTCTTTAGGCCACAGCATCAATCTGGGAGCTCATGTTCAACTGATTATCCACCATGACCGCCAAATCTTTTTCAGAGTCACTTCTTCCCCAGACAGAGCCCCCAGTCATGTAAGCATGGTCTTGATTCTTAGTTGATAGATGCATACATTTATATGTAGCCATATTAATGTGCAAATTGTCTGCTTGTGCCCAATTTACTATGTGATTCAGATTTCTCTGTATCAGTGACGTATCCTCTTCATCATATCTCACTGCTCCAAGTTCTGGGTCATCTGCAAATTTTACCACCAACTGTTTTTACAATTAAACTGAAACCTATCAGTTAGCCAGTTTTTTATCCACTGAATGTGTGCCATGTTAATGTTATATTTTTCAAGTTTTTAAACAAAAATTTCAAGTGGTACCAGGTCACATACTTAAAGAAGTCTATTATATCAGCAATATTATGTTTATCAATCAAGCTTGTAATCTCTTCAGAAAAAGAACTCAAGTTAGTTTGACAGGATCTATTTTCCACAATCCCATGTTGCCAGGAGGGTAATATAATTAATGCCATGTATCCTTTATTGAGTCCTGTATCAGCTACTCCATTATCTTGTCCAGGATTGATGTCAGATTGGACATCTAGGAGATATTTCCTAAATGTGAGACCTACTAGAGACTGGAATAGTCTCCAAAGAAAAGTGGTGGAAATTATTTTAAAACTAAACCTGATAAAGCAATAGTGGTGGGCGGAGGGGCCTCTTGAGAAAAATATTGCTTTGGCAGGGGAAAAACTAGACCTGATATATCTTTTCCACCCCTGATTTATATGTGGAAAAAACAACATCGATCTAAGCAATGGATGTGGGCTTTTTAAAAACAAGCTGTAATTAGTGTTTCCGGGGTTTTCACTGACTATGAGACAGCCATTGTTGAAGTTTCAAGAGCAAATCAAAATGGGACATTTCCCAAGCTCTGCTCCCTGGTTTGGTTTTGCTATTATTGACATTGGAGCTATATTGTCACTTCGGAGCAGCACAAGAGGGCCAATTCATACTTGCTAATCCTTGCCTTGCCTAAGCTCCCATGGCCCAGTCACCTTACATTTCAGATAAACAAACTCACCTGCATTCTAGGTGGATTCCAGTCTTTCTGCTTGGCCGAGAATTGTTTTGTTTCAAAGCTTGTGTTATTGTCTATGCCTTTCTGCTCAAGCTAGTGTACTCAAAATAGCAGTATGGGGATTGCAGCACAGGCAGTGGTGTGTGCTAGTTGCCTGATACAAGTCTGCCCAAACCTGTGGGTCCAAGCTAGAGAGATTCAAACACAGAAGAAAAATGGGTGAAATCCTAGCCCCACTGAAATCAATATAAGTTTTACCATCAACTTCAATGAGGCCAGTTTGCATGGGCAGCCCTGGATGTCTGCAGCTTTGTTTAATATAATGTTTTTAATAAGAGCTGTATCCCAAAATGTTTGAAACATTGTTAACAGTTGGAGAGTTACAGAATAATTAACAGGAGAAGGGAATGAGAAAGTAAGAAGTAATAGCAAGGGGAGAAAAACCCCTACACATCTTCAGATGTCATTCACAGAAAGAGACAGAGAGGGAGGCAGAAGCTGCTGAGGAAAAGGTTCTCAAGCCTTCAGTGATAATACAGCATGATGAGAGAAATAGGCAGTGCTAGACAAATTCAGGAACCAGAAATGAGAGTCTAGAGAAAGACAGTCAATGAAGAAGGTGAAGCTATGTCGATAGAGTTTATTTTAAAATTAGGATTCTTTTGAATTAGATCCTAAAATTAACGGGGAAGCAATGTAGTTCTTTAGGACAGGGCAATAGGTCTGTCTATTGCTGTGAAGTGAATGAAAAGAAAGTGGAATGTTAGACAAAAATAACTGAAGATGCTACTGGTGCCATGACTGCTGCTGTTCTGGAACCAATAAGGCTATACTATGAACTTGTCTGTCTTGATCCTCATTTGCACTAATTTTATTTAGTGCTAAAATAGGTCACTTGTTTCCAGTGCACTAAAGATTGTCAAGATTTTTCCATCCACATATTTATTGCAGGCAGGACAAAATTCCTTCCCCTTTCTAATAAAGCATGTTACATAAATCCACAGATTTCTGACCTCATTTGTTCTGTGTTGTACAATTTCTCCTGTATAATGGATAACTTAACTGCCTTGGCAAATACTATCAAGCTGTTAGCTTCGGCTTTATTAATGTAACATACTTTAGGAAAAGGAATGCCATAGAAGGATCCCTGACTTTCAGAAAAGAGAACACCTTTGTCCTAATCAGGTGTCTACCAACAGCCACTCTCTCTCAAATGCCAGTCCTTAGACTTTTGAAACTGCCAGCCAGAGAAGTATCCTAGATCTATCATGTTCCCTTGTTATGAGCCACAGGAAAATTAGTAGTTACTTAGCTGGGATAGATCGATTTTGTACAGGCAACTACAAGCTACTTAATAAGACAGATCTATTTTCAGTAGCTATTGCATTTTGAAGCCACTAAGTTATTGCCTGGAGTGGGCAGAGAGAGTCCTGCCCACACACTCCTTCAGTGACTTCACTAGCTGCCTGTGTGAGCAAGGACTAAATTTAATATTCAGGTTTAAGGAGGAAAGGCTCTTGTGGCTGTATAGCACTGCAATACTGATCCCTAACCATGCTGCCTGGCCAATGCATTTTAACTCTAACTAGCTGGATGGACTACCTGTATGGTGAGAAAGAGAACTGGCAACCCCAAGTATTCCAAAATTATTAGACAGGCCAAAACAAAACCACTGAGATTTTTTAAATAATATATTTTGGTTTAATTTTGTCTTCTCGGTTCTTCGATTTTACTATAGAAATCACATTTTCAAGCTTTTCACTGCAATCAAAAGAGCTAGATATTTGCTCCTTTTAAAATGACAGCTGAAATTCTCACATAAACACATGACTCCAGGTGTTGGGGGTTTAAGCAAAATACCAACTATTGTGAGATCTGTGATAAAATCATGTGAGTTAGCACTACTGAAAGGGTAATTAATTCTCTTCATTCACTGAATTCTTGGATTCTTTGCTGCAACTCTCAAGAAAGCGTCTGAAAGTAGTTTGAAAAGAAGACTGTTTAAATTTCCCTTCAGTAACTGTGTCAGCTGATATTTGTACATTTTAGCAGAAAAACTAAAAGTAGCTTCATAAGTTTCATCTTATTTTTCCAAACACATTTCAGAGAAGCAGCTTTGGCAGATAGTGGCAAGTATCTATTTACCCTCATAGTCACTTTGTACACAGGGGCCAAACTCAACCTGGATGCAGTTTCACAATGAGGCCATCATATATGGCTCACATCTACGTTAATGTAAAAACCTTGTCAGATGCCTATTTCTGAAGCCATGTGGCTAATAGATTAGCCTGTAAGAAGTCTTCAGGCTTCATCATACTAACATAGCATAGGGAACATGGACCAAGCAGTGCCAATTCTTACCCCTACACAATGCAGAGGGGACCAGGCCATCTGCACCCCTACCTGGCACCCCACGCAGGTTGGTTTGTTCACAGCTCATCTGCTTGCTTAGAACTCTCACTTGTTTTATTTGTACGTATTGGCTTTTCCATATCAGAGCTCCTCACATACTTTAATTACATTTGCCTCACAATGCCACTGTGAGGTAGGGAAATGGCATTCTCCCCGTTTTACAGGTGAGAAACTAAGGCACAGAGAGATTAAGTGACTGGCTGGGCTTACTGCTGGTGCCTCTTAGTGGTGATGTCTCTTCAGTCTTCAGCATCCCCCGTCAGCCATCATCCCAGTGCTCTGGTAGTCCAGCTTTTAGTAGGTAGCAACACAGCCCTCCGGTCAGAATCACCAGACGAATTCACCCCCTTCAGGTGTAACAGAGTACAAGTCTATAGTCCAAGGTCCTCACAACAAAAAGGGTCTTCCACTCACTTCCAAGCCTCTATGGGTAGCACACCCTTGACTCAGGGTTCACAACGTCTCTACCCGCTCCTTATCTCAAAGGGGAGGGGATAAGAGAAGAGGGTTTATGCCACGCCACAAAAAGAGGTGGTTGGTAACGGAGTCCAGGCCCTCTCTCTCCACAGAGCCCTGGGTCAGCAATATTATACACTCTGGATGGCTTTAAGGTTGCCACTCTGGGCCACTTCCTAGCACTCACTCATCCACGTGGACGTAAAGGCTACATTTACACTGTAAAAACAAACAAACATGAAACAAATGCAAGAAGAGCAGCAGAGTGTCTCAGAGCCCAGGCTAGCTGACTTCTACTTGTACTACAGAGCTAAAAATAGCAGTGTAGACATTCCTGCTCAGGCTGGAGCTTTGGCTCTGATACCACTCTCCTTGCTGGGTTTCAGAGCCTGACTGGGAACATCTACACTGCTATTTTTAGCCCTATAGTGCAAGACCCAAGATCCTGAGTCAGTTTATCAGGTTTCTGAGACTCACTACCACTGAGGGTTTTTTTTTTTTGCAGTGTAGACATAGCTGAAGTCCTTCACTTAAAGACCAACAGAAAACACGTAAACCATATGCATAGATTTCCGTGGGGCTACTCACATGCCTAAAGGAAAGCATGTGTGTAAATACTTTGCTGTATTATGCTAGAGTGCTCAGCACCTTGAAGAACTGAGGCCAAAATGCTGGAAGAAAGTCTTGGTGTTTCTGTGTGTACTGAGGTTGGATGGTGGAGGATGTGGTGTAGCTAGGATGTGTTCTAAATAAGAAGGCTGTTTAGTGGGTTTTAAAAAATCTGGAAAGGAATAGTGAGCTAAAAGCAAATGGTGATTGGACAAGGTTTGAGGAAAAGCAGGTTAAGTAATAAAAATAGATACAATTGTTATAAATAAGAGTAGGCAAAGTTCAAGGGTGATGTGGGAATATAATAGGGGTTGAGAAAAACAGGACAATATTGTAACCCATGCTTCTCCCTGCTCCATTTTCTATATTGTGGTAAAGTCATGCCAAATGGCTACAAAAGAGTATACCTGGGCTGGTATGAGGGCCCGAAAGGGTTAAAAACCCTCTGCCAGCACAGTAGGGCAATTAACGGCACCTGGACCCAATGAAAGGCCAGGCCAGGGGTATTTAAACTCTGCCTTCCCTAAAGGAAGAGGAAGGAACCCATGCAGGAAAAGCTGCATGATGGTCTGGGGCAGCTGCAGGAGAGGGTTCTCTCCCGATCAGGAGACCGCTCTGCCACAGTCAGGAGAGATGAGGTAGGTGGGGGTGTCCTGACCACAAATAGCAGAGGTAAAGTGTGAGACCCACAAGGGGGGAGCTGGCAGTTTGCCACAATATATAGCCTCCATAGATGAAAACTGTTTAGAACAGGGACCTCTCTACTGTGTCATGAATGTATCTAGTTTTGGCTGCCATGTAAACAACTGTGTATTAGGTGCGACTCTGTATAAATAGGAAGATGCACATGTTTATACTACTACTATCGCCACTGTTGAACAATTGCAGTAAATCTTGTACAAAGTATGTCTTGTAAGGTATCACTGTAAAAGTTATAATCTAAGTATTTTTATCCTATCTAAATCCATATATCATTGTATACAAAGTTATGAATCTTTGCTATGTGGTTGTATCTCAAGAATGGTGTACCTGTAACTCCCACAAGGCAGATTTAAATCAAGATTAGCCAGCCATGGTTGATGGGTCATTAAGGAGAGTCAACTCTTTCAAAGAGCCTCAACCTGAGGATGCCTAGAGTTTATGACAGTGGAGGCCCAGTGGCTGAGCAGGGCTTGTAATGCATAGCTCCATGTCTGAGCCAGTATTTTTCCATACACATGGACTGGTGGTATAAATTGGAGAGGGTGACATTACCTCCTTGCCTCTTTCCTGTTCCACATCTCTGGGCTGTGATTTCTAACAGAGAGAGCTTTGAACAATGGACCGAGGACTGTAAATTTTTGAATGTGCAAGAGAGGCTTGTATGCAAGTAACAGATTTAACATCACTGCTGTTATCCTGATCTACAGACTCTTAAATCAACTGATGTATATGATTCACTTTATTAATATATAAAAAAGTTATTCAAAGGTTAAACTAGTTTTTAGTTTGCTAAAGGATTGGCTACTAGCATAGTTTCTGGGTAAAATGTGAAGTATGCTCTGTCCTGGGGTGAGTGGCAGGTACTTTAGAACTGGAAAAACATGTGGTGAATTTTGGCTTTCATAACCTTTCAACATTGTGAACAATTGAGAAGTTCCAGAGGGGTAGCTGTGTTCTTCTGTATACACCAAGAACAATGAGTCCTGTAGCACCTTGAAGACTAACAAATCTGTTGAAGTGGGCTGCAGGCCACAAAAGCTTACGCCTGCAGAAATGTGTTAGTCTTTAAGGCACTACAGGACTCTTGTTGTTTTTGCTGTACAATTGAAGTATGACATGGATATCACTGATGTTGCCACAGATAGGCAATTGAAACAAATCTTGTACATAGTAGGTCATGTAAGGTGTCAGTGGAAAAGGTATGATTATCCTGTTTATATGCATGTATCATTTTTGTATCTGAAGTTATAAATATTACTATGTACTGTCATCCTACATATGTTCTGTATTCCTGGGTAACACCAAGTAACATCTACATTGAAGCTAGACAGCTTTGTGTTGATGGCCCATCAAAGACCATTGACTCTCACAATAGACACAGAAGAAAACTCCTCCAACCCCACAAGTCATTCCTCTGGATGTCTTATCCAGAATATGGGTAATGGCTATCCCTGTGAGTCAGCAAGCGATATAAGGGCATGTGAGTTGTTCATGTGACCTGAACTCCATCTTGTGCCTGTAATTTTCCACCAATCGTAGCTGAGAGCTTTGTTTGGGACAGTAAAACTTCCTCCACATAGAGGATATAAAAGACCTGGCTACATCTCCAGTTTGTCTGCATTTCCTGCTTCATTTCTCTGGACTGCATTTCTAACAAGGAAGCTCTAAAGAAAGACTGACCTGCAAGTGGATTGGATAATCTCCAGAGAGACTTTTGCTTTACTTTTGGATAATCTGCAGAGAGTCTGTTTGTTTAATCACGGCTTCAAACCTGCTATAAGAACTTTGCAATGACTGTATGTATCTGATTTCCTTAACCATTTTAACTTTCTTTTCTCTTAAATAAACCTTTAGATTTTAGCTACTACAGCGTTGGCGGTAGCAGCATGATTATTGGATAAGATCTGAGTTATATATTGACCTGGCTGCATGGCTGACCTTTGAGATCAAAAGAACCCTTTGTTTGATTAAATTGGTTTTCAATAACCACTCATCATAAAGTCTAGTGTTGGGAGAGTGAAATAAGGGCTGGAATGCACAAGGAGACTGCATTTTTTGCTACTTGTTAAGCAGTGTAATGGGACAGAAATGTAGTTTGGTCACTCTTGGTATATCTAATGGTAGAAAAACCTCCAGTTGGGGTGAGTCTACCCTATGTCTCAACAGTTTGTCCTGAAACTGGTGTTCTCAGCTTTGACCCACTGAAGCACCATGACAATCAAAGTCTGGTTTGTCCAGGTGGTGCATGAGGGGCTGAAGAGAGAGGCTAGAGAGCCTGAAGGGGACTGTCTGTTGCTTCATCATAATGAATATGGTATTTTGGAAGAACACTTATTATTGTCTTGGTGAAATCTTTTGAGAGAGCATACCACCAGTATGGTGTACATGGCCTATATTCTGGCAGTGTGACCTGAGATTGGCACTCTTCACTATGTCATTAAGGTAGTGTGTTTTTTAGCATAAGCTTTTTCATGGTTAACAATAAACCATGACTAAGAGCAGCACAAAATACAGTACATGCTGGACCTATTCTCAAATATACAGTACACAAAGGACCCTTAATAGTTCTCAGTCCACAGGACTGACTAGTTATGTATCAATTTATGCAGTATTTCCTTTTCAGGAAGTGAGGCTGGTGAACTATTGAGAATAGAAAGACATGTCAATATAATTTGTGTTGGAAATAGAGCTGAGCTGTGCCTTCCATGAAAATTTGATTATGTATAACAGCATCTGAACTGCTATTAATCAAACTGATTGCATATTCCATTGAGGCTTCCAATACAGTAACTGTCCATGCATAACTACAGTATTATAGAAAAAGCATAGCAAAAAAGCCACTAACATTTTTCCCACTGATCTAGTCATCCTTTTGATTAGTGGCAGATGTCAAAAGTCTCTCTCTCAAGTCTAGTACACTGACAATCACTATCCCCTTAGCTCAGTCTTGATTTATCCCTAGCTGTTAAGTCTATGCACACAATCCTGGCAGTTACTGAGTGTTCTCAACTTCCACTGACTTGTGTGTGTTGTCCTGCATATAGCACATCAGTCACAACCAGCCCCAGTTCACTCTTTAAAAACATGAATCAAGTACATGGAATCATCTTCTCTCAAGAGTGATACTGTACATCCCAATCTGACTCTCCATGAGTTTATACTGATCTTTACCAAGAAAAGATTCCAGAATACCCGGCAAAAACACTCCTTAATGTAGAATTAAGGTGGCCTGGTGACCGTTTGTGCCCCTCCAGAATGATGAGTTTAGCAAAACTCAAACTTCTGAAAACCATGACTTACAGTTAAGGTAAATGCTCATGAAACCTTAACTCTTCCCCCACTGGAGCTGGCAATAGCCACTGGGAATTATCTGCATGCACTCACTGTTAGGTATAACTGCTGAATGGTGGTGGGATTATTGGACCATCTTGGAAGAGCTGTGATAGTGAGATGAGGCAATCCGAGCCTGTGTCCCCATAAAAGAAAAGAGGCTTTAAATTGTCTAATTATAGTATTCCAGCTCTTAGAAACAGGATTTCATCCATAGAGCTTAACCAGTTTTAGGTAGGGTTTCCTGAAACAGTTTCAAACTAGGATTATTCTGTTGTACGCTTGCAGTTAAATCCCCATTCAGCACTGGCTCAGCTGGAGCCATTGCTTATACCCATTTTTGGCAATGGATAATTTAACAGCCCATTGCAAAGGATGGCGCAAAGTCAGGTTCATCCGCTTCCAGGAAGTATGGAGGAAATGCAAAACTCTTATTCATGACAGCAAGCAGATTTGGCATGGCCCCGACAGTTCCTGCATCATAACAGAACCATAAAGGTAATGTCCAAGGACAAGTAAGCAAGTGCCGCTCAGTAAAATAGGAGAGGAACCAGTGGTACCGATTCAGATATTTCTTGGGAGCAAGAAGGATGACTTCTTGCCCCCACCCTTCCAACCCTGCAGGAACACCATTCTGGTCCCTACTTGTCTCCTGTCCCCCTCCCCCCCCCCACTCCATCAGGGACCTGTGTCTCCCTTGGCCAGGGAACCTCTTCTTTTACCCACACAGAGCATGAGCTAATGCCACCAGGGCTGAGTTCTCGGTGGACTCTCCTGCACTCTGCTGTAAGGGGACAAATTCCCTGCACTTTAGGTTGAAAGACCATTCGGCCTGACCAGCTGGAGGAAGGAACAGCAGGGTCAAATTTTAGTAGCATTGGTACCTCATTCTCCAGGCCACACCACCCACTCACTGAAATTTGGCTCACCTGAGCCTCCATCTGTATGGAGGTGGCCAGATCAAATTTCAGCAGCATTACGACCACACAGACAGAATGGTGCTCCAGACCACTCCAGCAGCAGCCGGACAGATTTAGTTCAGGTCTACTGCTTAATAGTGGTCAGGCCTTGGCCTCCATGGCTCTTAAGCCTCTGGAACTTCGAGCAAAAATTTTGGGATGGGGGGCATTTGCTCCCCATCCCACCCTAACTGGTTCCATCAAGAAGTGCTGCAATGCAGACAGAGTGAGGCTGTGACAGAGTGGACACAACAGCTTGGAGTGAGTGTCAAGGAGGTTCTTATAATCTCTGTTAGCATAGATTCCAAATATTCTCCACTCTCTCTTACTATTTGATTTAATTTAGGGCCTGTTCTAGAGTGAGTCCATTGACTGCCACGGAGTTACTCCCAATTTACACCAGTGTTAATGGGTCCCCTAATCAAGACATCAGATTCATACCACCTTGAATTACTGCTTTTGACTCAAAAACCCAGCCTCACAAGATTAAAGAAATTCACAGGAACTATAATTCTGAGAAGCTTAACATTCAGAAGGAAGTCATTATTAAAGCTTAGGGCAAGTCTACTCTACAAAATTAAGTTTACCTAAATTACATCACCATACAGCCACTGCAGTAATTAAAATGCTTTTGCATGTCCACACTACACTCCTTGTGTTGGCAGTGCGCGTTCTCACCAGGAGTGCTTATACTGATCTAACTGTCAGTGGGGGGTATTGTGGAACAGCTTTTGAAAGGCAGCAACAGTCGATATAAGCAACACAACACCTACACTGACACTGCGTCAACCTAACTACATCGACCTAAATTTTCACTAACTTCAATAGCATAGGATTAAATGCTTAGTAAGGCATGGGCTGGTCTCTGTAATTAAGGGGTGACACACTGGAGTGCTGATTAGACTGATCCTGATCCTAGTCACATGACAATGGGGTCAGGATTATAGAAATTATAACTGTCATCAGATGACAAGGTTCAGAAAGATTAGTAACCTGTGCTGATACAGAAGTATCCAGAATAAGATACAAATATACATTCCATTTCTCTGCTATTGTTGCATAGCATAGTGATGAACGTGGTAGAAATACCTAGAAAGAAAGATAAATCTGTACTAGCATGGAAACATTTTTATAGCTGGACTAAATTTATTTCCCACAGGTATCAACAAACTTAGTGCCATTGATAGATCTTGAAAGGAAGAATGTTAAACCAAATAAGTGCCAAAAGTAACATACACAAAATCATGTTACATCTTTTATATATAAGAAGTTAAAAAAACAGGGTGTGTAACCAGAAGTTGCTGTACTTTAGCTTAAGGGCATCACAATTGATTTCCAACAAATTAGTCATGAAAGTCTATGCACTCCTGCCTATGAACTATGCCTTTTATTGTATCTGCTGCTTAACAGTCCTCTTGCTCAATTGTTCCCTTTCTCGTAAGTGACCTTAGTTACTCTCTCACACATTCAAGCACATGGATGTCAACTGCATAGCTCATTTTATAATCCTGTATAAGGAAAATGTTTTATGGTAGGCTGGCATTTCTTAAAAGAAAAGGGAAGATCTCCATTTAAATCTAACTAAATTCCACAAAACGTGAAGGGACTAGGATTTGCATTCTGGATCAGCTCAGTTTTACAGTGATGGGTGTTAAATAGAAGAACACAGCTCTGGATCTGACCCTACAAAATTCAAGGGAGTTCAGTTCCAGCATTCTAGGTCTGGCCCTATTTAATCATTTAAATGTGGTGTAATTGTGTTGGTGTAGATGGGTTGGTTAGTATACATCTTAAGTATATACACATGTTCTTTTTGTTGAGTAAGTACTTTTTTAAAAATATTCTCACTAATAAAATTTTAAACAAAACACAACATATTCAGCTCAGATCAGAAGAGAAGTTATATTGGTTATTACAACCTAAGCCTACAAAAGAAAAGTAAGTAAAAGAAAGAAATAGAGCCAGATCCTCAGCTGGTATAAATTACCATGGCTCCAGTGATTTGAAGATCTTGCCAAATATTTAATGTGGACATTTCTTTCTTAGGCTAGCTATTGTATTTAGAAAAACAATCTTCAGAAATTACAGTTGTGACCACATTATTATGATTTATTAATTTACTATAGCACCTACAATATTCCTGCACTTTCCAAATATTCAAGGACAATCTTTGGCCTAAGAAGCTAATAATCCAAGGACAGGCAAATAGACAGAGGTTGCAGGAAAAAGAAACAAGAACAGCCAAATATGTTTACATACAGCATGATTAATTGTAAGTGACACTGCAAAACACCACCATTGATTTCATTTGGATGCAATTATACCATCGATAACTTGGCCCAGGCTATTCCCATCCATTTGCTTATTATATAGAATATAAAAATCATTACTCAAAAGTTGCAGCAACATGCCATGGGGTGTTAAAATGTAATAAGGGGTTAACTCCCACCCCTCCAAATACTTTTACATCAAATATATTTGGGCAGCAGAAGCTGTAATGTCCTGTGACTTAACAATACGTTTCCCTAACACTAGCTCCTGTCTGCTGTTCCTGAGGATATTGAGCCTAAGATACCAGCTTCTCTAGGGCAATGCTTATGGATTAACTAGCTTTTTTTGCTTTGGATACAGATTTGACTTGCAGTTTTAGATCATAGTTTCATGTAACTATTAAATCCGGTATTTCTTATTGTTTTTCTCTGTGGACTGTCAGAGTTGGTTAATATTTTCTGTTTATTGTTAACTTTAATATTACTCCAGATTCTACAGAAATGAGAAGGAGGGTGGGATTTTCAAAAGTACCTAACCTAAGTGATAAATGTTCCTAATTTATGAATCCCATTTTATTCCCTTTTAAGAACTGTTTACAAGGCACTTAAGGCATCAATTGTTTGTTTTCTTCACCCACCTGTGATACATCCAGGTGATACTAAACTGCACCCATGTTTCATGAAACCTAAAATGCAGGGGATAAATATAGACTTTGAAGTACCTGGATAATTCTTTGCCTTTCTTCAACCAGCTGTCATTACTAGGTGTGATGCAAGAACTCAGAGATAGCGAGCTATGTGAGAAGAGTTCTGGTTTTTTGCAAAGGCAAATTAAACATTATCACATGAATGATGAACACAGCTCCCCTCTCTTCTTGTCCACTGTTCAGACTGGTGCTTGATGGAGATTTATATTTCCCCCCACTACTATTCAGAACCTACATACCCTTACATTTCTGGTTTCAAAGAACAACTCCCAAATATGAAATATTGGAAATTTTTCTTCCTGCATTTTCAGACAGCTTAAAACAGCAGCTGTCAGAAGCGTGTGAACTTTCCACAATCTTCTCAGTGTGTTAACTCTGAAACAGCAAGTATGGCTGCCAACTTTGCATAATTTTTTTGTAAGTCTTGCAATATTTGCTGTTTTTCTTCAAGCCCCAGAATCTGGAGTCATTTGATTGTGAGAACATCAGCTTTCATTTTTTTTAAATCCTCATGGTTGTACAGAAAATCTTGAAAATGTGACCCCCAGCAAAGAGTTAAAGAATCAACCTTTTTTTTTTTTAAATCTCATTTAACACATGCTGTTGGTAATATCAGGTTGTTCATTGACATTAACTAGATCATCTTAATCAAAAGATCAGACAAATATCTTTATCCACTGTTGTTGGATGCAGTGAGCAATAAAATAATGCAACATTATAAGTGGTGGAATCTACAGTGCCATCACCCCTTTCCAAATTTTCCAGCCACCTCCTGAATTCGTTGCTTTCTGCCCAACAGAATGGTAAGAGTGAGAGGATGCTAGTAAGAGAATGCAGCCACTTTAAGTATTTTTCAGCCCTCTCCTCAGTCAGGGCTAGGTGTGTGAAAGCTGCAAGTTGCTATTCCTGTGGTTATATTTTTAATATATGTAACAGATGTGATGTTTAATTCTTGGCCGAGATATACACAAAGAATAGAGTATAAACAATCTGGAGGGCTGTCAGGCATTTTGGTCTATTCTTGCTTTACACCCCTACACCTGCAGACTCTGAGTTTTCAAAAGACTTTTTCTTTTCTTTAAATGAGATCTCGTGATCATCTAATTTACTTTTATCAATCTGGTAATTTAAACTAAAAAAAGAAAGTCTTAAGTTTGGTAAAATAGAACAAAAAAGGAAATCAAGTTTTTATATAATTAAAAGCCATTTTGAAATGGTTACTACTTTAAAAGGCAGATTGTGCATAAAGAAGCAACACTTTAAGTGATGAGGCCTTCTTTGGTGTAAACAGAGTTGTTATTAGGATAGGTGGCTAAATTACTGAACAAAGGGAAGAGAGGGGAAAAAATACAAGAAACTGAAAAGTGAAGCTTTTATATATATATATATATATATATATATATATATATATATAAAATATATTTTATGTTGTGGCAATGTATAAAGGTCCCAGTGAGGATCAGGGTCCCATTGTGCTAGGCATTGTACAAACACATAGAATTAGGTGATAGAAAGGTCATTGAACCTCCTAAAAGGGTGTGACTGTATTAGAGGATAAAACAAACAAAAGCCAGTTTCTAAAGGAAAGCATGGGCTAAGCTGGAACCAAAGTAATGAATAAGTAGTTTAGATTCATACTGTGCATGTGGTTTGGGAAGGGTATCCTAATATTTTTGGTGGAGAGAGCAGAGACAGGCCATGAACAATAGATATGGAGCACTCATGGGCCTAGTGCACAACATGGAACTTTTTCTCAAGTTCTCTGCCATGTGTCTGGCAACCAGTTCCCCAACATATACCTCTGGGCATACACAAGTAGGTGTTTCCTACAGCATTACTGAGCCAGAGCCCAATCCTGCAAGCCTTATGCAGACGTATAATGCTTACACGCGTTAATGGTCCGCTTGAAATCAATAGGACTATTTACGTGAATAAAGCTTGAAGCATCAGGCCCCAACCCTGCTTGAATGTAAAATGGTCTGAGGCAGTTGGTGAAGAAACACAACAGCACATTTTGAGATCTGCTGATGAGGAGCGCTACATAAAAGATAAGTATTACTATTATTGTTAATTATTACCAGCCCCAGCAAGATTACTTTGGAAGGAAGGAAAACACACAGTTGAGTCCTGCAAACAGAAACATGTATCACCAAACATGAGACCAGACTTCACATATAAATGTGCTGGATTACATGGGGTGCTTGGAAAAATTCTTGGAACACTGCATCGCTACTTAGAAGTATTCAAAAAGTATCCACCTGCCATAAGCCAGCCAAGGGATAGACCCTCACCCTCCTCTTTTTCCACTTCGCTGTCTGATGTTGTTTTACTTCACCCAAACACACCTGTCACTTTGACAACCATGCCAGCATCTGCAGAGGAACTCTCCTTTTCAGATATACTTAAAACACCTCTTTACCTGTCAACAGGTAAGTGTCTGCCACACCCAATGTACTGAACAGGTTTTCCCAGTCACTAAGGAGTGGTCTAATGTGCAAGAAGCCTGGGAATTGAGTCTATAGTGCACTAGCATGCTGGAATTAACTGGCTGTGTTGACTCTCAGGGTACACTAAGAGTTCTGTAGCGTATTTTGATTACTACTGTTTGAAACTCTAGACATCCAGTTAAAGATGACATGACTGTCTTGAGTGATTTCTCTCCCCTCTGCTCACCTACAACCCTGAGTTTCTGATATCAGTTCTTAACCTTAACATCAACTTAATTAAGTTTATTTCTGGAAATATAAATTATTATTAGCTAAGATAGTCTAGTGGGTTGGTGATCCCAAATAAAAGTCACTTTTTGGGAAAAAGCTAAGTAAGCACAAAAAATACATTTAAACCTAATGAAAACATGTGGTGTTTTGGATTCTGTTTAGGGTAGTCACTTGCTAATAATGCTTGGTTAGGATTATATTTTGCAAATACTCTCAAAATACATAAAATATGATTTAAATTACTCACCTGTCTATTTATACAGTTTTTGTGAGAACTACCAACCATTAGAGTCATTTCACTTTAGGTTCCAAGGGTAGCTAGGACACAGTAAGCGTAGAACATCTTTTCAGATATGCCCACTGTTCTGTGCAAATATTAATGATGAGAATGAGCAGAAAAATTTGAACCTGGATTGGAAATGCACCTAATATTTTTTGGGTGGGGTTTGGATCCAGAGTTTAGCTTTGGGAATATGTCTGCTACCTATTCCAGTTAGAGATATCTTAGTTACCTTAATAACTTTATACTTTGGTACACCCCTGCCCTGGTGTAATTCCATTGACTTCACTGGAATGACACTATGAATTAATCTCTCCCATATGAGATTCTTCTGTAATACAATTTTGACTCAAATCAGTGTTACTAGTACCTCATCTGGATGCTACAAAATTCACTGACATATTTAAAAATAAGGGAAGCAATACACAACCTTAAACTGTATATTTTGCATCTTCTGGATGAGCTCAAACACAGTGCTTTTCATGTGACAAATTAAAGATGTACTGTGTAAATAAATGATAAAAATTGATTGATATATTACATTAATACACAGAAGCTGAAAGGGAATTTGCAATTTATAGCCTAATAGAAGTAAGCTCTGGTTTTCACTGTGATTTGGTGGGAATCATGCATAGCAAACTAGGCATGCCAAGCATTGCACATGAATTTCCTCATTTACCACAGTGAACATTCAGCCCTAAATAACTGAAGTGTCAGGAAAGGAAAATGTATTTATGAATAGGGATTTTCATATTCAATAGCCTTCATCAATAAATTTCACAGGCTTGGGGCCTGCACTGCGTGTGAGGAATACAAAAATTCAGATCACTTTAAGTTAAGACATTCAAACATCAAGCAAAAGCTTTTGGTGTTCACGTTAAATAACATTAGATGTGTTTTTTAGTACATGATGGAATGTTGGTACAAGGACATTGGGATTTGCTTACTGAAAATGAAGTAACTTTTTTCCAGCCTACACGCAAACTTAACTCTTCAATTGCTGTAAGTCTCTAAGGCATTCTTTTGTCTTAGAAGCTTTTTTATTGCAGCTGGCATATTATTCAGGATGGTTGAACTAGTTCACTTGAAATAAGCAACCACATTTGAAAATTTTTTGAGCTTTGTAGAATTTTTACTCAGTTTTAGCTGAGATCAGAAATGAAGGTACCAAAATGCCACAAGGCAATGCAAGGGCCTGTGTCCCAGAAGATAAAATACAAAAAAAGGTTTTTGCTCTATTGAATTCTTAAACTTTCTTTTAACCAGACCTGCCATACCTGTTCCCATTATTCATAGAACCCAGCCCTCTAATATGGGTAACTGAATCAAGAGAACAAATGTTCAGTGTCATGGGACTATGTTTAATTTTTTCAGTATGCCAGAAAATTTCTTCATGTTATTTTAAGAAGTGGGTCTGCAGACAATAAAGGTCTTAGTTCACACAGATACTTTTCTGAGAGAATCAAAGTGGGGAAAACTGAAAGAATGAACTTTCCGGTTTCATTCTTTTCTTTAATTAACTGAACATCTAAAAAATTGCTCACATGTCAGTTTCATATTGTAAAATATTATTCACTCATTGTAAGCAGTATAACCTATTCATCACTGCAACCATACTGGGGCAGTCAAGGAAGGATGGTCTAGTGCTGAAGGCACTGGGCAAAAGACTCAAATTTTAGCTTTATTAGAGGCTTTTTGCATTCTTGGGCAAGTCACTTAGCCTGTTCTGCACTAGAAAATTAGGTCTCTTTAACTAAGTAAGACAGGGTGTGAAAAATCCACCCCCCTGAATGGTGGTGGTAAATTGACCTAAATTCCCATGTAGACAGTGCTTCTTCTGTTGACTTAGCTATTGCTTCTCAGGGCAGTGGATTAACTATGCCAATGGAAGAACCCCTCCCATTGAAATAGGTAGTGTCTACACTAAAAACTGTACTGCGGCACAGCTGAGCCGAAGCAGCTGCACTGCTGTAGCTTTTCAGTGTAGACAAGCCCTTAATCTCACCTCTAAAATGGGGACAACAACATTTCTATACCTCACAGGGATGTTGGGAGAGTAAATTCATTAATATTTGTGAGATACTGAGATGTGCCAATGAGGCTTATAAATAAGAGTAACAAGGTGAGGTATGGCTCATCTTTTGCATACTGTTTTTTTCCTCTGGTTATTTATCAGTTTAATCAGCACATTCCTCCTGCAATCCCAGAATTTTGCTAATTTTCTAGGGCTAGATCACAGCTGACCTTTGGGTATGGTAAGCTGTAATGAACCTGAGCCAGCCTCCCTTGCAGTCTCTGCTTTCCCAGAAATAGTGATTGCTCCCCTCCTAGCAACCTTTGGGGCGCAAGGCATCCCTAAAGGAGTCAAAAGTAGGCAGAACTACTATTCTGCCCTCCCCAGTAGCTGATCTGTGGAGCTAGCTAGCCAAGGAGCATATGAGGGGGAGGGGAGGAAGTCCAAGGGGAGAACTTCCCAGCACTCCAGTATGTATGGCATGATTCCACATGACCAAAGGAAACAATCTTGCATTGGCACCTAAATGGTTAAATTCATCTGTGCAGTAACTGAGTACCTGACTTCAACTAGCACCAGGGATGAATATGGTCTTTTCCCTCTCTAGTTTAGGTTACATATATTTTCTAGTCATTTCAGTTTAATGACTACATATACTTCAAAATTAGAAGAATATTTGATTTTTTTAAATCAACATTCACAAGCCTCCCAGTTTAAGAGAACCATTACTGACATAAACAGGAGCAAGGCTGAGATTTTAACGTTAGCAGAAATTAAAAAAAGCCTCACAGATTTTGACAGAAAACAGATGTGAAGCCTTGGCAATAATCTGCAAGTCAAAGGGGAGAACTCTTCTTCTTGCACAGTTAACACAGAATGTGTTGGAAAGAATCCTTGTCAGGTATATGTTCCCAGAATTCTGTTCAGGGGATTTTCCTTTGGTCCAAATTCTGCAGCCCAAAAAACAACAGAGTGCCCCTGACCAGGGTGAAATCATTGCAGTGCTGTTGTGTGGGAGGGGAGAGGGCAGGGAGCTTGCACAGCTCGTCTACAGTTCTTGTGCACCCATAGAACACAGGTCCACAGGCTCCCAGGGCCATAGCCTAGAGTTATGCTTTGGATGATGGACTTGTGACTGTGGATCCACAGGCCAAAATCCCTCATGGAGGCCCACACAGCAGCTACAACCCTGACACTATCCGCCACAAACAGGCTCTTCTGCTGCTCAACATTATCCTCTCACAGGGTTTCCCTATGCACCTTCCCAGTGTACAGCTTGCTTAACTGGGCTGCATCTTGAGAAGGGGGTTTAGACCTGAGTGTTTAAATATCTCTGTAACCTCTATCAAATAGAGATATTCATAAAATTAGTTGGAATGTCAGTTGGGAATCCATTGCCAAGGATAATAAAATAAAGATACATACTTCCTGCAAGAGATACTGAGGTCCAACATGCCACATAAAGTAGCTTATGATTGAAATGTGAACAAATATCAAATCTCCTCAGAAAGCCAGGATCTGACATCACTGACACCGTAGCAGATCCAAAGCAGCTCCATGGAAACCAATGGTTTTACAGCAGAGCAAATGGGAGCAGAATGAGGTTCATACTATTCTCTTTTGGAAGGAATAATACTGTAATGTGTGCAAAATGACTAGGTTTTAGCATACCTCTACATTTGTATTTTAGACATTTTAATGGGTTCCTCATTAGTGATGAGATTTTTTTGAAATAGGGTAAGCAGAAAAAATTGCCATTTACCAGTACTTATTGGTATAATGCCATGTTTTTTACTCTGTCTATTACCAATTATGAATCAAATGGCTATCACTAGAATTAGGAACTCCAACGGTTTGAAAATGAATGATGAAAAATAGAAAAAAGGGAATGGCTATACTTTATCATGCTAATTAGTCAAGCCTGTGTTCTTGTTGCACCTCAGCCAGTAAATCAGGAGTAAGTCCATTGAAATCAGTAGAGTAGCACCAGTAAAACTGGGTAAACTGAGACAGAGGGGGGGAGGGAAATCAGGATCAAGACCTAATCCATCTGCAGATATGGTCAACTAAATCTTTGACCCAATTTAATAAAAAGCCAGAGTAGCAAGGATACAACTGATAAATGGGGTTAACCAGTGAATCAACACAACTGTACATTTCTTGTATCTCCCTTCTCATTATTTTAGTAAAAAGAAAATTGAAAAAATTCTCATTTCTCTTTAGAGGTGTTGTAATAACCTTTAAGGGTATTGTAATTTCAGATGCTTCTGCTCATGTCAAAGGTTATATTCATACTAATTTCTCAGTCTTGGGTTTCCGCAGTTCTCTAGGGTATACAAACACTAAAGCACATTGTTAAATCTCATTGACTTTAACGCTTTGCTGAATCAGGGCCAGAATGTCTGCTTCCTAGGTACCTGATTCAATAACAACTATTTGATTTTAATGGGAGTTAGATCAGGACTATATGGGATAATTGTACCTTTAAGGCTGTCCCTATGTTCTGAGTGACAGGAGCAGCTGACTGAACAGTTGATTCTGGAGCTGTTCGGCACCAAGGATGAGCCCCTTGCTCAATTTACATGTTCATTAAAAAAATCTGAACCCCACCCACTGTAGAATTCTTAAAACATGATATAGTGCTGTACTCTAGGTTCCTGTATGTAGCTGGACAGTGCTTAGCACATATTTTGTATTACAATAGCACTTACAAAGCCCTCATTGAGGTAGGCCCATATTACCTCACCGACTACATCTCCTTGAAGAATACTTCATGGTAGTTACGAAATGCAGTACACTATGTTTATCAAAAACTAGATACGGACTTACAGGAGTTAGAGATATAACATCAAGTCCATGAGTCAGAAATATCTTTGAACACTTCCCTCAAGTCTATTCAAAATACATCTGGATCCTCTTCCTGGCCCATCTGTCTGATCACCATTTGTGTACAAGTTCGACACTATATCAAACAAGCCAAACAAGGCTTTTTTGTTGTTTTATTTTTAAGCACCTTTATGGCCCTTAACCATTTACCTCCACTCTACCTCTCAAATTGAATTTCTTATTGCAATGTCGACTCCCATCCCTGCTCTGCTAATGGTGCCAGCCTTGATCTCCCATTTCTTTCCCCACAAACATCTCTCTGGTTTCTCCTATGCTGATCTTTATGCAGTTGAAATTCATAGAGCCACCACCTTATTTTTTAAAAATCTTTCCTTAATAGCTACTTCTGTTGTAGCACTAGGGTGACCAGACAGCAAGTGTGAAAATCGGGACAAGACGTGCAGGGTAATAGGCATCTATATAAGACACAGTCTTGAATCTCAGGACTGTCCCTATAAAATTGGGATAGTTGGTCACCCTATGTGGTGCCTGCAGATCACAACCTTATAGCATTGGCTAGCCTAGAACCAGGCAAATCTACTTGTCCTTAATTACAATTGTCTGGTTATCTGCCTGTTGTATCTTTCTTAATTATAGACTGAACTCTGAAACAGAGACTAACTTTTTTGTTTTACTCATTTGTACTGTGACTAGCAAAATGGAGCAGTAGCTGCTGACTGGGGTCAATTGGCATCATCATAATATAAAATCAATCCTCTTCATCTTCTCCTGGAGCCCTGGGCATTTTGGGGTCATACTTTAAAGACACACTTCTTTGCTGCAGCATTCCCTAGGGAAAAAATATAGAGTAGAAGAAATCCTGACAGCATGCTCAATGAGATCATCTCACAATGAACGTAGAGAGGCTGGAGAACTAACATTGTGCTCAGAATCAGGAGTTAGGCCTATACTTGGGACAGGATGAATATCTAAAATGACTTCTCTGACGAGAATAGCTCCTAGGGGAATATGGAACTTATTTAAATATACAATTATATATTTTAAACGAGCTTCACCTTGATGTGCTTTAAAAGTAAATAAAATTGGTTTAAATGGGACTTTTCCAAGCTGATGCTTGCAAATGCAAACTATGACCCAACTCAAACTTGATTGGTCTGAGTTGCATGGCTCCAGGTAAGGCCTCATAGCAGGTTTTCCCAAACGTCTTATAGGGAGGTTTTGCAAGAAAGAGTGGTCTGGCTCAGATCCAAGTGTGACAAGCAGGATCCACACATCCCAACAGGAGAACAGACAATTTAAATCCCCCAAATCAGAAGTTAAATCAACTGATTGCATACAAAGCTATTGAACTATGAAAATGTATTGAGGAAGGTCTTTTTATAATGTTCTGATCTTGATAGTGATGGGACATGCATACAGACTGTGGCTGTGAATTTGCCTGTGTAGAAAGTTGCCCTCATCTCACAGCAGTCATGCAAGGAGGGGCACCTCCCAAGCCGTTTGACAGGAAACCAGCTTCAAGTAACTACCCATTGTCCAGCCCAGAAGACGACAATGAAGGACCATTAGAGTTAATGGAAAGACATTGAAACAACTGAAAAGAACATCTCAGCTCTCAAGTCAAAGACAGAAATTTCCCAGAATTCCAAATAATCATGAGTCAACCTAGACAAAGAGGAAAAAAGGCTTTTGCCTTTAAAAATGAGTCCTGACACGGAGCAAGAATCTGAGTGATAGTCTCAATGTAGGAGACAGTCCATGAACACCAGATCCCTCCTCTAGGTAAGGGCTACACTGATAAACTGTTTATAAAGCAATAGGTAACCTATACGTAGAAAAGAGATTTTGTGGAGTATGAAAGTGTCAGACGTATAACACCTGACATTTGATCTTTGTTTATTTGCTGCATAATTAGTATAGGTTTGCTCTCCCTTACTATTTCATCTTTGAATCTGTGTCTCTTCTATTAAACAAAACTTTATTTTCATCCCAAGCAGGTGTCCAGTGTGTACACAGTGTGGATTATGTATGCCAAAGTGTGCTGACAACTTGGGAGACTGATTTCACACCTTCGGAAGGAGGGAGTGACAAATAAGAGGGAACAGCTTAAGTGTCTGATAAGCACTTCAAGGAGAAGTGTATATGGTATACATTCAAGGAGAAGTGTATATGGTGAGATTTCACAATGGAAGGCCTGTTGGTGTCACCCTGAAAGGAGTAATTAAACTAGTGACAGCCAGGTGAGACCTTATGCTTGTGGGCTGGCTATTGGTGTCAGGGATCTGAAACATATTTGCAAAGCACAAATCTAAAGTTAGAGGGAAGACAGTGACAGAACCGCTTGCCAGTCTAGGTGAACCCCGAAATGTCACCCCTAGATATTCCATTTTCTTATTTTTAGGGTGAAAGTGTTTATAGGTGTGCATCTAGATGTGTGAGCTCACCCACAGAGCCAAGGTGCCCACAAGAAAGAGTTCCCCATACAGTCCTAAATATCATCTCAGAAAGGCATTCTTTAAAGTGTGCTTTGTGTTTAAGTGACCTTAGAGCATCATCCATAATATCTGGTAAATAGTTAAAATTCTGCTCATCAAGAGTAATCTGTATTATAATATCCCTTTGAAGGTGGAGAACAGATTAGCAACTACAAAAAAAAATGGGGTTTAAGAGGGAAGTTTTATAATTAACTGAGGTTATGGGTCAGATATTTTGAAAATTTGATTTCATTAAGTGACTGAATCTGAAATTATAGAGTTATAAAGACCCAACAGCTTCCACTCTCACCTTTCCTCTTAGAGCTTCATTGAGGACTGATGATTTTTGGTACTCATTTATAATTTAAAGCCATTCCAATACTGAAACAAATTTGTCTGATTTGAAAGTTAAACTTTCTTGATTTTATTACAGTTGAAAGTTTTTTTATCTCATTTAATAGAGACTGATATGAAAGCATATTTCTTTCAATAATCAATGTGGGTTCCAGAATTTTTGAGGGCCTGTAGCAGATACCAGAGGTCAGTCTTTTAGGTTGACCCAGTTCGTCCTAGTAACTCTATGGAGAAAGGTTTTGGCTACCTATTGTTGGAGCCTTTTGCCCCTGTTGAGAGAGCCTCCAGCTGAGTGGAAAGGCTCGGGGAAGGGGGAGCTGCTGGAAAAAGGCTTACCTTTCCTTGCTGTCACCCTGCCTCCAGAGCCTTTCACTGCACACCAGTGTGTAGACAACTTACTTTTCAATGTAGCTACACACGCTACATGCTACTGAAAGTGGTGTACAGTACAGATGTAGCTACAGTGGCAATAGTTGCTTTATAAATAATGAGGGGAGGATGGGGAGCAGAGAATGGAGCTCCTTGAAAGTTAACTTTTACACTGCAGAACCCGAGAAGTGTTGGAAAATGTGGATAGGCCAGATTTTGTGCTAATGTGAAGCTTAGTGTTGTATAATTTGAATGAAATGTGCGTTCATTCCACAAAAATGTACTCAAATTCTATATTTTTAATGCAATATTTTTCAAATGGAAGTCCTTTCAATTTCCTCAGAGCTGTTCTTGGTGTCTTCTCGTATTACTGAAGATGCAAATTGGACATTTGTGAAGATGAAGGTTTGTAGAAAGTCTGAACCGTAAGAGTGAAAAACATGTTGCTTTTTGCAGATAACTTTTCCCACACCACTTTTGCTGTTATTACAGCTCCAAAGAGTACATTTTAGAGCAAAAATGACCTTTTCAGGGCTCTTTAGAGGTGCACACTTGGGAGAGCTTTGACAAGCAAACCAAACAACTTTTAATATTTTTGTGAAGCACTCTCTTGACTGCAGTGGTTTCACAAAAACACATTTAGTTTTTATTTGGTCTTTCAGCCAGCTTAATATTTACACACATTTGATAAATCAGGCCTTATATAAGTGAGCATGATAAGGTGTAATAGAATACTTAAGGAATTGGCTCTGATAATAGAACAAACAATACAGGTCAGAAAGCATTAAAAGAATAAATCAACAGGAAAGTGTTTTGAAGGAAATTATGTAGGTAGCAATTTCAGTGTCATTACCTCACTGGGTAGCAACATCGGGTTTGACGTATTGTATCAGATCATTGGTCCATTATGTCTAGTGTCTGACCTCTGGTAGTGGCCAGTAGCGGATATGAAAGATCCATGGTGCAGTGATGTATATGAATGGTAGGAGGCTTCTACATTATAAGAATCTTCTCCATCAACACGAGGTTTATTTGCCCTTATTTTAACTTTTATGGTCAATATTGTCACTTGAGCTAACTTGCCCTTTTAAGAATCCCAGCCCAGTATTTGACTGACATCCTGAACATTTATGCAGGATTGATTTACTTTGACTGAAAGGTAAAGTGCTGTAGGAGCCCTCCCACCAATCCTGGTTTTAGTTAGATATTACAATGAAAATGAATTCTTAATTGCACACAACCCTACAGCTTTGGCCACCTTATATTGCTTACTGACATCGTAAAGCAGTAGGCCTGCTGGTTTGCAGTAGTTTGTTTGCTCGGCAGCCACTTCTGCAAGCAATGGCTGGGCCTTCACAGGTTCCCATCTCATTCCACATGGTATCCCCCCAATATGGTAACTGCCAAGTCACCTCCCACATACCCTGGAAAGAAATCTAATATCTCATGGTGTCAGTGCCATTGTAGTTTGAGTTTGTCTTGTCACGATGGCAACAGCTGTTTGCATTGGAGTGTTATGTATTTACATTTTTGCTCTTTAATATAACACACCATGCCCTCCTCCCCATGTCCTTGTGCTTGGCAGCTTTTGGGCTGGAAAACAGCGTAATGAGAACCACTAATCCATTTTAGATACGATAACCTCTGTCATTCTGAAAGATGAGCAAAATTCTTATTCCAAAAAGACTTCTTTCCAGAGATGGACTCCATTGACAGAGTTCTGAACTGCATTTAGATCTGACCCTTTTTTAAATGTCGCTTTAGAGTGAAAGACCTTAAGCCTAAGAAATGGCTTAAATATTTAAAATTAAATAGTTCTATTTTGCAAAATGGTTGTCTCAAAAATGATATCACCTTACTCAAATCCCCTCTTTATGTATTCTGAGTCTATCTAGTCACTTTGCATAAGTTTGTACTGGTATTTCTACAAGCCATGTAGCATCCATAGTGGAGAGAGAGAGAGGGAAGCAACTGGATTTTATTCTATTTTATGCATCGACAGAATTTCTTATGACCAATGAGGATAAGAGATTGCACTGGTATTACAGAGGGACTCACTGGGTTTGCAGAACCTTCATTACTAGCAATGATCCCCAAGAATGAGAACCCATCTTAACTCTCAGAGCACAGGCTGAGTTTGCAGGCCCTGATGTTTATCTGATGTTAGGCAACAAACAAACCCCCACAAAAATCTTTTCATATGTAAACTCAGCGCAGTTAATCTAAACGTTACCAGTAGACAAACCTGAAGTGATGCCATTTTTAGAGAGCCACATTTCAGTCCATGTTTATTTAGCTGGTACTGTTGAACTGAAAACTAATCAAATATACATTGTAAGTTAAACAACAAAGTTAAACTTTGAAGTTTTCAGCAGGGTGCAATGAGAAGAGTTCTCACACAAAAACCAGGGTGATACAAGCCTCGGGTATCGCGGTGTCTCACATTGCCATTGTGTAAAGCAGTGTTTCCAGGTGTGAAACTCATTGCAGCCAGAAGAGGAGAGCCATTAAGGGGAAGTTATATCATTGCTATTGGAGATGACAGTGCAGAATTTGCAAGGAAGGTTCCTGCTGGTTTGCTATATAGATGATTTCCCACTTTGTAAAATAAAGACATTATACATGGTGCATAACCTAACATTTTAGCACCCACATTTCCCAGCTTAGGAAGTGTGGAATTGCAGCACTGTAAAACTTATGAACCGCATTCGCTTAAGATATATGCAGGGAACCTTCAGCAGCAGAGAATCTGCCTGGAGAGGGCTGTGGTGGTGCAAAGCTTGGGGGCTCAGGTGAGGAGAAGTTGTGTGTTCTTTATGAGGAGGCATCTACAGGAGCATGTTGCCATTGTAATCTCTGCCAGCCGGTGTCCTAACTGAACTTCTAGCAGAGGTTAAAACAGCCTTCATCTAACAGAACTCTCAAGTCATGTGAAACTGTAACGTGCGCTGCTTCAGGGGTGAACTCACAGAGTAACTATTTTTGTGTGCTATACAACATATCAGATAACCCACAAGTATTTTTTTCATCTTTGCATGCTTGGTACTCACTATTGGCTGGAACTGGGAGATCTGACAAATGTCTTCAGAGTCGTATATCACACACACAGTAGGTGCTCAGTATGGTAATAAGGAGTTTAGATGCACCTAGACAAGGGAGATAGAGAGAGCACACAATCACATCCAATGTTGGGATTAAAAAGATACATGCTGACGTAAAGCCAGGTTTTTAGATTCATAGGAATGAAAGCTCTGTAACTGACAATAGGCATTTTATGTGAATAAGGGTGAAATTCCCCCATTTTCCCCTCCTCACAGGAGACCAATGCAGGCCCATGCACCACTGAAGTGCTCAAAGAGAGGGTGAAGTTTCTCCCTAAAACTAAGGGAAAACTAAGTATTTCACCATTTGGCCCATAATTCCTATGCTTATTGCAAACAATTTATTCATATTTATTGTCATAGGACTATCTTTATAAACAGTTGAAGCCTAATACAAGAGAACATCTCTTACCCCTTTCCCAGCAATGCTGTTTTAAATATAGGTGCAGTGAATTTTCCAGACTCTAGACACAGCAGTGAAGTAAGCAGGTTGGTTCACATTCAAAAACTCAGTTCAGGCTGTCTACAGATTCAAAGACACTGCACCACTTCATACACTGTGTGTGTTATCAATACAAAGAATCTGTGGCATATGGTAAACTAAATGAGGACAACATAAAATATAATATTTGGACTACAGTACTGTCTAGGGGCTAGATCCTCAGCTGGGATAAACTGGCATAGCGCCATAGATTTACAGTGCTATACCAGTTCACCCCAGTAGAGGATTTGGCTTCAAAGGCTTTTCATTTCTGATGTATACACTTTTAAAAAAATAATTCATCTTCCTGGAACTGGTGTCTTCAAACAGATTTCTTATTCCCATCACTTTATTATGCCTACTAGGGCATTTGGGACCGGGTTTTTAAAAAGGTATTTAAGTGTTGCTGTCCTGAAAGCAGCCATGCCCAACTAATTTAGGAGCTGAAACCTCATTTTCACAAGGGATTTAAGCACTTGAGATTTAGGCTCCTATATCAGTTAGGCACTGCTGCTCTCAGTGCACAGACTAATTCCTTTAAAAATCTGGGCCTCAGTTAATGCGTTGTTTCTAGTACTATTTGTATTTTAGTAACTTAAAACAACAGATTTATACCTATGCAGGACAGGATGGAAGCCATTATCAGTGCAATTAGCACTGGGAATAAGGTTTCTGTTCTATTTGATTTATGTCATATTTCCAAAAAATGTAGACACATCATAAGTGAAGCTCAGCTTTCATACTCACTCCAAGAAAGTGTCAAATTTTCCTTAAAACTGTATGTCAGTTTTCTATGAGACTTGCCAATCATACCGTGCTTCTCCGAAAATAAGACAGGGTCTTATATTATTATTTGCTATGAAAGATGGGTTAGGGCTTATTTTCAGGGGATGTCTTATTTTTTTCCATGAGTGTAAAGTGTATGGGGACCTTTACTTGTGAACCGCTTGTAAACTGTAACTAGGGCTTATTTTTGGAGTAGGGCTTATATTTCAAGCATATGCCGAAAATCCTGAAAAATCATGTTAGGGCTTATTTTCGGGGTAGGGCTTCTTTTCGGGGAAACAGGGTATCTTAGAGACAAACTTTTAAAGTGTTTTACCAAATAAGCCCTGGTGAAGCAGGAAAATAAAGCTTTTAAAAAGACTAGTAAAATTAAAAACCAAAGCCAGCCCTCTTACCAACAAGTAAACCAAGTTTCTGTATTAAAATTATGAAATCACCTGGATTATAAATTAGTCCGATCTCCCTCTTCACTTATAAGCATACATCTTTGAAAGATTAATTGCTTAGTGATTTGCAACAGATAAAAACTTATTACTCTCCGTTCCTCATTATGGAGGGTCTCTTCCATACATTTTTGTAATGCTGTCCCCTTGTCAAGTTGAAGGGTAAAAACCCATATTAAAAAATTCTGTCCTCTGCACAATAAACAAATGATACTGCATGGTCTCAGGATTTGAGACTTAATGGCTAGCTGCTGTCTTCTTTCTGACAAGCTGCATTCCAAAAAAATGCAAGTTGGTAGAATATTATTTGTCAGTGATGGGGGAACTCCTCAAGAAGCCCAGGAGAACTGAGATCAGATTTTTCAACAGTGCACATGAAAGTCACAGGAACAAATACTGTCAGTTCAGGTTAAGTGATTTATGCTAAATGTTTAAGTGCCTGGTTGACTCTACAAATCAGGTATTTAGAGATCCATAAACTAGACCTACAAATAATTGTGGGTTCAAAATTGCACCCCCAGTTATTTGCAGTCACAATTTGTGAGCACAAGCAGGAAGGCCCTGTTAAGGACAGACTAAAAACCAGGCTTATGGTTTGCAAAATGATTGTAAAGTTCAGAGATTACAAACTGAACTGGATGTTTCACAAGAACAGGGTTTTCAGTGTTGGCATTTCTGCATTCAGTGCCAAGAGTCAGGAAATACTTGAAAATAATATTGTAACTGCATGTCAATAAAATGAAAGGCCAGTTCAAGGTCAGTTAGTGCACAGGCTTGTGTCCGGTTTTGTTATCTAAATCAGAGGTCTACAAACCACTGGGGGTTCATATGTCAGAGGTTTGTAGAATACTTGCTATTTTAATCTGCAGAAAATGGACTAGTCACATGGTGCTGGTTCTTCTCCTTGTTCCCAATCACTAGGCTGTACTAAAAAAGGCAACTAGAATACACATGCTTTTGTGATGATACCTTTCCACAACCTGCTGAAGTTATTCAAGTAATGTAGTGTGACTATGAAAGGAGAAGAAGTATCCATTACGATCTGATTCAACCCACAGAAAACTTTGAGATGGCCTAAGATCCATATTTCTCTGTTTCATCCATGGAACATTAAATACAACAATCACAGGTGTGCATGACTCCTAGGCACTAAAGGCTAAATATGCATCCTTAGCTAAATTAGAGATCTGAATAGTTTGTGCTCAGTTACTGAGCTCAATTACAAATAGTTCAGTTAACGCACATTAATCATGCAGAAAGAGTTTAAGTTTTACCCTATGTTTACACTCATACTGTCTTAAACCATTTCAGCTGCAATGTCTTTTGGTTAGCTATCCCTTCACTCCGGGCTCAGCTTCCTGGAGAATTGCATTCTGGAAGATTTTAGAAGGCCACCGGTACATTATGGAACACCTGAATTGTTTCAGCTATTCTGGGTCCTCACAGGCTATACAAAGAGCTGGCTGGGAATTTTCCAATCATATAATTTGCTGATGGAAAATGCCTTTTTTGCACAGGAAAAATTCAAATTTGCAGAAAAATCAAAACAACAGCTTGCTGGCTGCCTGCCTAGGAGGGTCTTGTCTATCTCATGTTCTCACTGTAGGCTGAAAGTGAAAGCCTTCTGGGAGGGAAGATTACATATTGGTTCTCCCCAAACTGGAAGTTTTCAGAAATCCCTTCCTAAACAAAAATTTAAAAAAATTTTTTTTAAATGTCTTGAATCAGGACAAGTCAAAACTAACGTTTTTCACGGGAATGGATTTCCTTTTTCTAGCCAGTTCTAAATTGGTTCAGACTATAATAGTTGAGATGTACTTTTTTTTTATTAAACAAGGCAGTCCATTCTGACCTGTTCCATGCTTTCTAAAAAGTTTGTGTGTGGGGAAAACAAAGTGTTATACAAATGTTCTGAATGGGCTGTAGTCAGTTTAATTCTATTAGAGTAGGCCATATATTAGACACTACAGTGATGGGCATTACAGAAAGACCTAAGATTACACAAAATATCTGTCATATATTACATGCCTATATTAGCTCTGTTGTCAGTATTCCCCATCACAAAGTGACTGGAAATAGGGGTTAGGTATTTTTTCTTGTTGTTAAAGAAAGTTTGTTTCTCTCACTCCCCAGGTATAGAAGACTGGGAGCACACGTTGCATAATGTTGAGAGTCCTTTCTTTTTGAATTACCATACCAGAGGACTCCCTAGCTGAAGGAAAGCTGCCAGGACATATAAGCTACATCTACACTTGGAGCTAGGAGCATGATTCCCAGTTTACATAGACAATTCTCACACTAGCTCAATGAGAATTAATGGGCTAGAACTAGTAATATAGCTGTGGTAGCATGGGCAGCAGCAACAGGTGGAACAGATTAGCTGCCCCAAATACACACCCATGGGGTCCAGGTGGGTTTGTACTCCGGAAGGATGGCTACCCCATGCCACTGCTGCTCTACTCTTATTTTTAGCAAACAGGCTTAATGACAGGTAGCATGAGTAGGTGTACTTGAGATGGCTCTAAGAACAGATATATCCATAGACTTAGAGGTGGGTGGAAAATGGGAAGAGATCTTTCCACTCATGTACCATGGTCTCCAGTGTACTAACATAACCACAAAAATTAAAAAATCCCTCCCTGAAAGGGTTTACAATTTAAAAGTATAAAACAGGAGACGACAGAAAGATGGGGACTACAAGGAAATAATATTTGTGAGCATGATAGACAATTATATCAGCTCAGTGGGACAGCCAAATATCTGGCATAAGGATGAGGGGGTACTGTGTACGCGTCCTTAGGGTTGTGCATGTTTTAATACCTGAATATTTCTAAGGTGACTAGACTCAAACTCATTAGCTTGTAGATGTTCAGTTTGAACTGATTTCAAATAATCTGTACAAGTTTTTATATGCACTTTGTCCAAAGTCTAGATTTTTAAAGTGTCAAGAGATTTATTAAAAGTAGGCGAGCCAGATGTTTCAGCAGGATTTGTGGACTTGTCAGTTAAAAGGATTTTTTTAACTATCTTTCATCTTGCTTTTCTGTATTGCTGCAGAGGGTCAGTAAGGCAGATGCTGACTTCTTAAATTTAAAGGCCATTCAAAATGCATAGAAGAAAAAAGATTCCTATTTAGGTTAATCAATCATTTAGATCTGTAAATAGTCCAGAGTGTTCAGTTTATTAGTAGGGGGTTTTGGCACATATGCTTAGTTAGCATGTGCTTAAAAATGACAAATACTTACTGACCCTGATTCAGATGAATTCCTAGGTATGTGAGTAGTCCCATTGACTAAATGGGACTACTCCTGTGCTTAAATGTAGATGCATGATGGCCACTGTAACAAAAAATGGAGACTAAAATGCACAGATTATGTATCTCGAAGTTAGCCATCTCTATTTCAATGAACACAAAAGTCTGTTTATGGGGACTAGAGCATTGTAGCTTTAAATACAAGTAAGTATATGCTCAAGGTATTGTTGGAAGGGCATGTCCATGGTTATTTGTTTCTCATCCACATGAGAGAAGAGAGATACTTAGACATATGGCAGCTCTCAGAAAAGATATATGTCCTCTCACAGTGCTCCAAAACACAACAGCATCTGTGTGACTTATTTGTTCTCATGATTAAATGGATACCTCCCTCATCCAGTCCCAAGTGTTAACCAGGACAACAAATGGAGAGCACAATGAGTTCTGTTCTTCTCCAAACCCATTCATCATATCATGAAAGATTTTTTTTAAAAATGCAGAGGCTGAGAAAAATACCACCAATCAGTACAACCTTTCTTGAAAAAAGCCAAGAATTTTGTTTTTGGAAATATGTATTTTTTTAAAATGCAGCCAAAAGAGCACTTGTATAAGACTTCCCTGGTATGATAAACCAAGTGGAAAATAGGGGAAAGAATGTATTGGCAGAAGTCACTGCTTTTTATTCTTTAGTGGCTGAAAGCTGATATAATTCCTCCAGTAAGGAAAGAGCAACTGAGAAAAAGAAATTACATTAGTGTAACTTATAGTTTTCAGTTTAATGCAAAAATTACTTTGGTCTTCAACACAGGTCACATGTTTGATGACTTACCAATAAACCTTTAAAACGAGAAAACTTTATTTATGAGATGGAGTGTTTAACCCTGTTTTATTAGTATTATTGTTTGAACTAGGATATCATTTTCTTATGCTTGTCTAAAACTACAAAGACTTTTGAAGCTTAATTCTTGCTTCAAAAGTTTCAGAGAAGTGGTAGTTTTGCCATTGACTTCAGGGGACACTGAATCAGATCCCTAATCCTTCAGGGCCACTGAAATAAATGTATTATGACTGGCTGGGTGCATGAAAGTCAAAATTGAAGGAAGAGTAAATACTGGGGCCTGGGCCTTGCTAGAACCAATTGCTCAAGCCTAGGACCTCCTACAGTCTGCAAGAGTGGCCTTCTTTCTGTATATCTCCTAAAGTTCCTGACAGTGGAACTAATTGAAAGCCCTCACACATTATGCTTTTACATTCAAAAAGGTAAAAAAAGTTTCATTGACAATTTAATAATTCTGAAAAATTTGACTAAGTTAAGTCAAAGCTAAGCTTTGAGGTAAAAAATTTCATGGTTTCTTTTGGATTATTTATTTGCAGTGCCTAATTTATTATCTTTGGTACCAACATAATCACATTACACCAAAAGGTTGGAAACAGATTGGTTTATCATGGGCTCATGCAAGAGGCAGTTTGAGACAAGCAGAAATAGTCAAGTATTTAAGGAATTACCATTATTTGAAAATTAAATATGACTCAGTGTAATTGATGGTGAAAAGATATTGCTAAAAAGAATAAATTAATCAGCCACTTCCAAACTAGCCAGAGGTATTTTTCATTTAAATTCAGCTGTGCCGTCATTTCATAACAACCTCCCGAACCGCCTCTCCACACCCCAAAGTGCAGGGAAGTTTCAAAGACAAAATATTGCATTTTAAATCAGTTAAGGTTGGTGGTGAGTGACAACAATTTACAAACCCTAAGATCTTAAGCAAGAAACAAGTAAAGTAAGACTTCGGAAGTACACTGCACCCGTAAGTAATGAATATTTTGCACCTTTAACATTGACCACAAGATGAATATTGTTCTCATCAGTAGTTTCAAAATACAAACGCTACCTTTTTATTTTAAAAATTCTTGTGCCTATTTCAAGCACATGCTATCCTCAGGGCTGCCAACTCGTGATATTTGGTGTTTTTCTTAAAGTCTCAGCTGCTAAAAAATTAAGATATCGCCTGCGAATCTTACCTTTCATAAAAATAGTAAGTTTCTAGCCTTCATGGGTGTGATGAAAAGCTTGGCAGCATGAAACAAATTCACCCTAAAAGGCTCAGAAAGCAAAAGGAAAATAAAAACCAACCCAAATTTTGTCATTAAGGAATATGGTTTTGGGGGTCCTGACTCATGATTTTTCAATGTTTGGGTTGGCCAAATTGTATACTCCTAGAAGAAATAATGATCAGGTTTAAATGAGAGTTGTTAGACTCAGTTACGTGCTTCGTACATCAGCGCTGTACCTACTGCAGAACTGCATAGATACAGCTACACAATAGCTAAATACAGCTGAGAGGGAAACTCCCTTGCAGCAATCTAAAAAAATAGAAATGAACAGGTCCTCAGAAAGGCACTACATACATATGAAGGTGATTGTAGTGACCATGCCCTGTAAACTGGGCCCACCACCTGATTTTAATGAGGAGAGGCATCAGGGTGTCAAGCTTCCTGAGGGAGAAAAGGCAATCAGTGTGAGGGGGAGGAATCAGAGATCCGTCAAGCTGGGAGCTCATATGGGACAATTCTTTATTCAGTCTGCATGTACCCTGAGGTCAGTAACAGTTTGGGCATGCATTGTCAGCAGCACAGTATATAATACTAAGAGAAAAATACTGCTTTAGAGGGTGCAACTGGGAATGGAAATAGGTAGTCCTTCAAGAGATCCAATCCCAGTTACAGAGGACGATGCAAGTTGAGATACCAAAGGCCTCTGGAGCTGGAGAGGTTATAAAATGGTAATTGGATCAAAACGTTCTCCTTACCTCTCACGATAGAAGGCATGAGAGCCCTAAACTTATTATGTGCTTCAAGCATTCCACAGCCACCACACTTTTCCTGCACACTAGAACATCCCTCTAGACCTCAGACATTAATCAAATTTCTAGATTACTGAAGAAATAAATCCAGGTGTGAAGATGCTTTTATAACAGCATGACAGAAAATGGCATGCCTTGACATGGAGGTCACCACAATGAATTGAAGTGTTTATAGGGAAAATATTCTCTCATTGGAAGCCAAAACTTTAAACCTTAAAGTTTAAGGCTTTATTCCATATTGGATGCAAATCAAAATTGTTGGCAGGTATCACCAATTAAGAAGTCAGTTCTTCCACATGCTTTATTTCTATTCTCAACAGACTGCTTGGGATTCTGCCAGTTATGGAATACATCGGGGGGGGGAGACAGAAAAAACCCACAAACATTCTGGAGACCTGCATAGATGCAGCTGATAGATATAAGGTCTGGGGGTGCACTGAGCACATGGCAAACAAACAGACATAGTAGATGGTCTGCTTTGTTATATTGGTGTAAATCTGCAGTAACTCCAGATTTACTCTGGGTAACTAAGAGCAGATTTTACCTCCACAATTACCATGAAGTGGAGGAGATTGGTTTGTTCTAGACTTGGATTCTTTGTCCTATGCTAACCACAGTTAAGATTGTATTGCATGTGGCAGCAGCTTAGTAGCATATAATTGTTGTAAATATGTTGCTATTATAGTAACACCTATAATTATTTAAACAATTTCCATTTCTGCAAAATTTAAATGAGTAAGTTTGTTGTAGCAAAGAAACTGCAAACAAAAAACCCAAAACTTCAAGATGAGCCTTTCACAAGTGAAGAGTTTGTTGAAAAGCCAATTCTTTAGAACCTCTAGTGGACTAGAAGAATCCTGGGACAAAACATTTTTGAGTTTTGTCCCCACCCATCACTTACTTTGCAGTTACATGCATTAATTAGTTAGGCCTAGCACTGTTGGTATATATGATCTCTTTTCAAAATGGGGAACAGGAGACTGAAACAGGAAATCAGTGTCAGAGCAAGGTGCCCCTCTACTCAGTCCGGTCCAAATTCACTAGACTGCTGTGCTCTTTAACTTAGGCTGGGTCCACAAAGACGGTGGCAAATTCACCACCATCAGATCGACCGAGCACTCAGTCGATCCAGCAAGCGATGCAGGAAAACCACCCCGGTAAGTGGCGTAGCGCTGCGTTGAAAGGAACAGCGTTCCCTTTGATGCAGCGCGGTGTGGACGGCGCGCGGAGGAGACGCTGCAAAGTCAATGGGAGATACGCAAGTGATTTATGTCATTTGCATATCTCCCGTCGACTGCCACTGAATCGCAAAGGTAAGGGTTGACCGGGCCTTAGAGAAACTGAAGTTTAGAGGTTTTCTGTAGACAAAGCATAAGTATTTTCCACACACACAATCTGAAAAAAAAGATCAGGGGATTAAGATAGCTATTGGTATGAAGCTTTGGACAAGTAGTAATAGCTTAGGGCAGGTTTACACTAGAAGCGCTACATCAGCACAGCTGCACCGATGCAACTCATCTGATGAAGATGCAGTATGCTGATGGGAGATTACTCTCCCATCGGCATAGTTACTCCACCTCCATGAGAGGTGGAAGTTATGTCAGCAGGAAAGTGCCCCCACCAACATAGCGCAGGTGTAGACATTGCTGAGGTTGCTGAAACTTGTGTCGCCGGGGAATGTGTCTTTTTCACTCCCCGGAGCGACGCAAGTTAGATTGGCTTAAGTTGCAGTGTAAACCTGCCCTTAGTTTTAAATATACAATGGAGTAAATTTCATCTACTCATTTCTCAGACTCTGAATATAAGGAGCGCAGGGGCGGAAGTATATCATTATAGGAGTGACAAATGGAGAATCAGGCATTATTCCTATTGTGAATTGAGGTTGTGATCCCCTGCTCAGGGGGCAGAAAAATACCATGGTGGATATGTGATCTGTGCATCTGATATAAAACAGCTCATATTACTAGTTGTATGCCTCCGATATATGAAGCAATGCTCCTGGCAAGCAGGTTATGAACCATACTCTGAACTATGTTTCCATATAGTAATTGGACACAGGAATATTAGAGGAGCTGAACACCTGTACCCCGCTCAAAATCTGGGCCTTGTTGAAGAACTCTGAACAATGAACACATTTATGAAAGTTATGGTGATTGTGGGTAGTTTATGAAAGAAGGGCCTCAAACTCCAGAAAACTAATACAAAACCCTAACCCTACAAATTATTCAGTGTGATGCAATTATATAGGATAGCATACTTAGGGAAAGGGCATGCAGTTTCTTAAACTACAGCTCCCCACTTATTAGTTTTCCCACGTTTATTGACTGTCAAGGGGAAACTTAACAAGAACTAGTTTACCACCTTCTCTCTTTATCCTAAATGGCTTAAGATAAGTAATTGTTTGATGATGGGATCTGGGCATTCATCCCAGAATTTAGAATCCTTTACAGCTCCAACGGGACTGTCAAAGGAGTAAGAAACCAAGAGTTGTTGCCATGTGATCTGTGTGTTTGATGAGCTGATGGTCTTGTCTTAGTCCTAGTTCCCAGTCTGTGTCCACTCATGAGACTTTATATAGTGAGTGAGCCACCATACAACTTCTAAAGTTGGCTGTCCAAGAAAGGGTCCTGGTGCACTGGGGAGACAGTATGTGGAAGTTTCCATTCTGGCTGCCCCTGCTATATCTGTTATGCAGAGAGATGCATTCAGTTTCTGGGAATTCAGAGCCACCATCTTCCACAGCACTAGACTCAGAGCTGTTGCTTGAGCTGTTAAGACTGAATATTGTGTAATTTCTGAGTATTTTACAGATATATAATATAATTATGGAAAAAGTTAGGAAGTCATATTTTCTTCTTTTTCACACCAATATAAATAAGATTGTGTTCTGGTTGTACTTTTTTTTTTTTAAATATCTAGTTTTGTAAGTCAAATGACTTCTTTCCTTTTCCCATTCAGCCAACTGCTAAAACAGTATTAATATTCAAGCTAATATGATCAAACACTGTTTTTTTTCCAACAGCATCAGTGAAAAAGTTCGATTTTTTTTGCAAAGCAGTTTATTTTACATCTGTGGATGCTTTTAAGTTCCTTGAAGTTCACCTGTCAGAACAAACTTTCCTCTCTCCAATTACAGAACATTTTTCAATAAAATTTATGAGACAAAATTTTCCATTTAGTGACATAATACTAAAGTTTTTCCATGTGAAAAATGCAACAGACAGAGTCAGTTTAATAGCTGGCTTCTGGTATCACATTTAATCCCAGAGTTGACTATCAGCTCTTAACTTTAAATCCATCAGAGTTATAAAATTATTCTGCTATTCTACTTTACAGTTCTGGTACATTAAAAATTAGTTTTCCATATATATACACACACATCCCTTTGTTTATTTGCTCACTCCTCCACCCATGGCTTTTATTAGCAAGCATGTATCCCCCTAGATCAGTGGTTCTCAACCTGTGGGTCGGGACCCCAAAGTGGGTCGTGATCCCGCTTTAATGGGGTCACCAGGGCTGCCGTTAGACTTGCTGGGGCCGGGCGCTGAACCCAAAGCCTGAGCTCCACTGCTCTGAGCCCTGGGTGGCAGGTCTCAGGTCTCCCCCACCCCTGTCCAGGGCTGAAGCCCTCAGATTTCAGCTTTGGCCTCCCCCACCTGGGGCGGCGAGACTCTGGCTTCACCCCCATCCCCTTCCTGGGGGTCATGTAGTAATTTTTGTTGTCTGAAGGGGGTCGCTGTGCAATGAAGTTTGAGAACTGCTGCCCTAGATTTTATGCATTCTCTGGTACCCTTGACGTTAGCATACAGAATTTATTTAATATAGGCAAAGATATCTAATTCAGAGTCATTTATACTGGAAGAGACAAAACCAAACCTGAAGCTGCTTCTCCCCTCACCTCCCAATTTTGAAGTGTTTTGGAGGATGATAAAGGGGGTAAAACTATGACTGGATTTTTTGATCCAGTCTTTGGGAGGCATACTCCTGTTCCTCCTCTCCAGAGCACTTTGCACTCTTGCTGTGCTATGAAAAGGGATGAATATGGTGCTCTCCTCCTCCCCTCTATTTAAACAGCCTGATACCATTCCTAGCCTTGACAACCTAGAGAGTGAAAGTCCTTACTTTACTGACAAAGTGTCTTCCCTTTTTGCAGTACAACTGTTGAATTATTCTCGTCTGGACCTCCAGTTGTGTCCAGCAGCATGCTCAGGGGAGCCAGGATGTTAGGATGCTCTGTTGGACTGGGAGTGCATTCAGAACTTTTTAACCCTAAGTCCCTATCAAGCTCGGAGCATTTGCAAGCAAAGATTTTCAGAGGCTTAACTCAACCAACTGGATTTTTTTTTAAGTCCCCTCCACCCACAAAAAAGCCACATTCCTGACCTCAGGACTGCCCCCCTGCAAAAATTTAAGTTCATGCTCTAAAAACAGAGGTACTAAAGCTCTTCATAATCTGCTGGAAAAAGTTGAATACAGGCAAAACTACTAAATTTTCCCTCTAATCTTGTTCTTTGAAATATCCAAGTTATATTTGCTGAAGCACACCCCCCCCACGCCTTTCATCTTGAAAAATTATATTTTGGTGAACAGAGGTTTATTATGGAAAATGTTCTGCACTCCTAAAAGGCCTCTATTCTCCTCACTTACACTTTTCAGCTGTGTAACAAATTTGTCCCACAAAGTGTATATGTTACATGTAATAGGTAACATTAAAACAACTGCTATTGCCACATCTCAGGTTATTATGGGCAAAGGGTGAGAAAATCAACTAGGAAGGTCACCATATGGCCTGGTAAATATAGCTGATGACTCACTTTGAATTGTATGACATATGTACTGTACAATGAATGACTGCTTTGTGTTCTATTATATCGGAGAATCAATAGACATTGCAAAGCCACCTGCTTTTTGTAAATTTAACCTTAACGAGCAAGGTAGATTTATTTTGTTTATCAAGGTTATCAAACTCAGGCCTTTGTAGGCCAAGAAGTATTCTAAATGAAATGAAGTACTTAATATGAATATTTTGCCCTTCTCCACCAGCTTTCCATGAGTATAGTAAAGGGCTGAAGCTCAACGTCTGGTACACTGCATGTAAAAACAGGTACAAACATAATAGCAGCAATTCGCCTGAGTAATTGTTTATGGGCATAAACATCTGATCTCTGAAATAATTCCTAATGGGATCCACTTGCCCATAACAGCAACAAGAATGTCCTTCATTTCCCGGGTTGACTGGATTGCTTGGAGTGACTGAAATTAGATGTCTGCAACTTTGTCATATTGAATTGCCTGTAAGTGATTAAATGACCACATAAATGAAGCCTGCATTAATATACTCTGGATAGAATGTTTGCTTTCATAGGTCAAGGTAGTAAATACAATCTAGAGGAAGCCAAGAGGAATGAGAATATGAAGGAACACTTTTCTTCTCCAGTGTTAAGATAGGCAAAGCAATATACCTGGGCCTGTTTTCTGCCAGGTGGAGGTAATCTTTGATTAACAGGGTCATCCTGCAGCATGGACACTTACTGGTGGTTTATTTTGTAGATCACAAAGGGCCAATCAATAAGCTGAAATTAGACACCTAAACCCCTTTTGTTGTCTAACTTTAGGCACACAAGTTACAAGATTTCTGGAATAGTCCAAAACAGTCCTCCAATGGGCTTTATATCCTACATGCTGAGGATTCTTCTAGTTTTGCCTACAAGCACTACTTCTATCACGAGGAGGAAGGAATAGCTGGCATATGTATCAGCTTCTTCTGGCTCAGTCTTATTGCTTTCTCTTTAACTTCTTCCTCAGCAGCAGATATTATTGAACTTTGTTATACTTCTTAGCAGTAAAAAACAGCTTTGACTCTTCTCAGAAGAGATTTGGCATTCTATGAAAGTCATACCTATGAATGCTGCTCAATCCAAATAGACAGAAAAAGTATAGAGGCTCAGAGCACACCTCCAGTTCATGAAAACTCAAACCTCTGGAACTTAAAACTTTATTTTTCTTGATGCAAGATCTTGAAGTAAAGGGGTTGTCTGGGGAAGAAGGGAGATGGGGGTGGAGTGATCCATGTCTACATTATATAAAGGTTCCAGAACTAACTTTAGCCCATGCCCCAGTCGCCACTTCAGCCTAGCAATGATATTAACTCCAGGCATAAAATGGGTCATAAAGGGATACTATAGAAACCAAGTTGTTCCAGATATTACAGGCCGTCTTCTGACTCAATTCCAGTGCTTGTTCTTAAAGAATGTAGCAATCAGCAATAGTGATTATGGTTTAATGTGCAACATTATGGCATAAGTTGGTGGAAGCACATTTATGTTTCCTTTACTAGACATATTAGGGTCACATGCTCCACTGGTTTCAGTGGCTTCAGACACCCATAGTATTAAACAAATACACCCCCACATGCTCATACCCATGTGAAACCAGCATCAGGCATCTGACCCACCCCGATAAGAATTTTCAGTCTCTCCCCACCATACATCTCACACGCCCCTTTCATACTTGTAACATCAATACACTTTCCCTCCATGTGCAACCTATGTTTTCATATTATATCCTCAAGATGTGCCAAATGAAGAGAAGCATTCTGAAAGCTTGAAATCTTCTTGTTTTAGCTCTGATATTCCTCTCAGTCCCCCATCCTTTTTGGGGAACCTGAATTAAACCATTAGCAGCAATTAGGAACAAATACATTAGAAACAAAAAACTTAGTTTTTTTCTTTTTTTTTTTTTTAATCTGGAGGACAGATTATTTACACTAAAATTATCTCATTCTCAATTCAATCACATAATTAGTATATTTTAAAGCAGCTTCAAGTTTTTGCCAACTTCTAATAATTGTGGGCCTTAGTCACTTGTGCCAGCTGGCACAGGATTCACTGCTCTTTATAAGCAACTTCTGTCTCAGACCTGACAAACTCACTACACCTAATACACCGCTTTCATGATATTTATCAGCATGTGATGTCTCTACAGTCTTTCAGTACTTTACCAATAATTATCATTGCAAGATGTGTACATTTCAACAGATAATGTAACTATACTGAAAATTATGGTTTTTGAGTGAATGTGTGGTCTTGGAGTGCAAGGGAAATATGTGTCAATGATTGTCAAGGGACAGCATCCCTTGTGTCTCAGGCACAGTGAGGAATCCCCTGGGGTGAAGGCACCAGATATCAGAGAAAAGATCCCAGGACCCAATCCAAACAAGAAGAGGGGAGAAACCACTAAGTATCAAGCCTCATTTCTGGTGCTTGCACCACACTGGGACCACAAACTAAGGGATAAAGGCCTTAAAACCCATACAGAGTCATTATCAAAGCATCTGATTAAAAACTAACTTTGTTACTTCTCCAAGTCAAAAGTGCTGACCAATCAGAGGCTGTATGTTGCTTAATCCCACAGAGATTACTTGTGGGACATGTACAGCTAAGAAAGAGAAGTGCACTGACTACAGACCCCATGCTTTGGAGAGTCCAGTTTCTGGAATGAGTTTGAATTGCTTACAGCCTCTCACTTCAAGATCTGAATAGCAGGGACATTGCAGACCTATGTTTCTCAGGATACAGAGCCATTACCAGGATGGCACAGAGAACAAGGCATTTGGAAGAAATAAAGTGTTGGATCCTCCAGACTGAGGATTTTTCTGTTCCAAGCCTGTTTTACAGTATTAAGTGTTCTACTTCCACAGCAAGAGTGGATGCTTTGTGTTGGCTACCCCATCTAAACTGTACAAGTCTCAGAATTGTTAATGGCTAGTGTATACTTTTGAGGGCTTGCATAATTTACATTGACTTCTTAAATCCTCATTTGTGCACTATCTCCACTAAACTGCACTGATAGGAAATGCGTACCGATTGACACAGACACACACTTTTTGGGGAGATGGTTTTACTAAATCAACTTCCGGATTGAGTGAGTCTTCACTTCCGCTCAATTGATCTGGATAAATCAATCATATCATCTGTTGCTGACTGAATTGTTCAGAGGTAGACATGCCTCCCCAAGAGGCTACTTTCTCATGGCATCCTCCGTGACTGGCAGAAAGCAAAACAAAAAAGTGGACCAGATGCAGAACACAGGCTCACCTTCTACACAATTATCAACCATCCTCCAATGGGGCCTCTTTCAGAGCCAGCACTACAAACTTGAGAACTGGGTTCAGTTCTCAAAGTACTGCATTTCAATATCAAAGGGAACATAGGCAGTGAAATGGCTATCCTTCTCTACCTAGTTACAAATCTTGAAGCACAGGTAGTCTTCCTTCAGGAGACATATTACCACCACTGATGAGTAACTTTCAGTTTCAGGCTATGCGGTCATGGCTCATCCCCATCACAGGCACTATGGGAAGAGATATCATGTTAGAGAAGAGCTGTCTGCTGTTACTATATCGACATCTGATCCAAACATCATCATAGAACAGCAAGCTGTAAAGGTGAATGAGTGTATGCTGATCAATGTCTACAAGCCTCCATCAGTTAAGTGGCCAACCCTCATCATGCTCACTTTTCCAGGCCCTTTCATCTAGCGACCTCAATTCCCATCACATCAATTGCGGATACCTTGACAAACACAGACAGAGTTTAATGGAATGGACATTAGTCACTGACCTACAACTCCTATGACCCAAAGCAAACACCAAGCTCACAGTAGCAGATGGGCAACTGATTCTTTACCTAATGTTGCCTTTTTATCTTTTGAGAAACTGCTGTCAATGGTAATAGAGCAGTGGGTGCTTGAAGTTTTTCTGAAGTCTCAGCATTGGCTATCTGTTATCACTATTGACTTGTGGCTATTATACAGCTTCCCAAAAATTCCATCGGCTCTGCTACAAGTTTGATGGAAGGTCTTTCAAGCAGAACTAGAGACATCTGTCAGAGAGCTGGTGGAGTTGGACTTGACATGTCAAGTCAATATAAATGACTACTACCTAATTTCCTGTGAATAAGTTGAGGCAGACACTATGAAATCAGCCTCTAGAAGCTATTGGGCTGACAGTATATCGTCATGTGATCATCGGAGGCTATATTAAGCTCTATCAGGAATCAAAAATATGCTAGTAACAAACAAGGGGCAATTAATAAAAGCAAGCAGCTTTTCAACTGCTGTATCAGACCAGGAACAATTGATGGAGAGAGACTATTACAGAGATGCCTGTATTCATTCTAACTGGGAAGCCTGGCAGCCCACTGAAACTTCCTGGAGATTCCAGCCTCAGCAAAGAGCTTTAAAAGTCATTGAAAATGCTATCACATCCATATTACCCGTCAGCTCTGTATTCTTCAGAGACCAGGGCACAGTACGTAGTCTGTCTGACTCACAAAGTACCTACCCCCCCTCCAGCCTCTGCTTAAACCAGAGATGATCACAAGAAAGACTTACAAAAAGCAATAAAGAGGCAGTAGGAGACACATCTAAATCTCTCCAGACCAGGGTGACAGGATTAAGGTAACTCCCCTAGCCTTATCTACAAAGATGAAGCAAGGAAACATCTCTATTAGCATACCGAATGGAGAACCAAGCTTCAAGGCAGGGATCGCACTGAACTCTGGGATCAGTGAAGCAGGGAATCATGGCATGATGGGAGAGCTCTGTTCCAGATGTTAATGAACCCACACCTACAGACACCCAGCTCAGCGGTTATTATACCAATTCTAGTCACAGATTCTTTATTGATTTCAAAAATACTGAATCTGCCTGATTGCATTGTGCTCCCTCGAAGGAACACTGCCCTTAGGAATGATCAGTTCCTATAGTCCAGTCTAAACAAAATAACTCTGGTACACTCCCTTGAGTATACCAAACAAACCTTGAACCATTGTTTCTTCCCTACAAAAGTCTCTACCCAAGTTCAAAATTTTGTTCTGATGCCTGGATCCAAAAGCTGCATCAGTTCCACTGGGACGTCACCTTTTCTTGACTGATTGTGTGGGGGCTGCGCCTGTCTCAAGCACTCTGGACCATTACTTGAACAGCCTGTCTCCAGTTCAAGCTGTGCTGAGTCATGAGATCCCAACTCTCTCCCTCCCGCCTTTTGGTTAGGCCCATATTTTCCCTTCAGACCTAATTTGATCGCGCTCTGTGCGTGCGCGCCCACAGGTATAACTTTCTAAACCTTACTTTGTAATCAAACTTGGGCTAAATTTCCCCAATGAAATCATGTAATATTGTAACTGTTTGGTGTTTTCCTCTTCTTGTATGGCTACTGCTATGAGTACCATACATTTATATACCTGGCAATAAAATAACTTTTCTAATCAAGCTGGTTGCCAGACTCTCTCCAAACTTCATTTACTCTTGTGAGTTCTTGGCTTCCCTAATGTGCTCTGCAGCAACACTTCTCCTACCTAAGCTAGAGATCCCTGTAGGACCTAAAACTCCTGTGGGGTTTGCTCATCAAGGTGATCACTACTAGAACAATTGTAGAGTGAGAGTGGGGGAGTGACATGCTAAACATGGCATATAAGGGTGGCAGCTTGGAAGTGCTTCTCTACCCCACCTGTGGAGTTCAGGGGCATATAAGGGTGTCAGTTTAAAAGTTGACCCAACCTGCTCATGATATTCCAGTGCGGTGCCAGGGGCATATAAGGGTGGCAGCTGGAAAGTGCTCTTTTGACCCAGCCTGCTCACATGTGCTCTGTTAATCTGTAAATGTGGGTGTTTGAGTCTGGGACTGGAGGAATCCAGCCCTGGGAAACTTAGGTCCTGCAGGGTAGCTCCATTGGGAGGGGACTTGCAGAAGGGAGAAGTAAAGTTCCATATGAAAACACAAGTGACACAAGCAGTACATTAATAGAATTACAACCTGCCCAGGAAAGTAACCGTAATAAGTGAGGTGACAGGCAAGGCCACTCAAGGTGACAGGCAAATCCGGTAACATCCAGGCTAGTGGTTAATGGCCACATGCAGAACTTTATAAGTCTTTCAGTCATGTGGGTAAAGAGAGGTCAGAGTGGTGGCAGGCTCCTAGTGTGGATTCAAACTTGATGGCTCCTTTTTCCCCTGGAACTGGAACAGGTCATAAAGCTTATGCAAACCAGAAAGACTCAGGCCTAGATTACATCCACAGGAATTCCTACTTCAGCTAGGCCAAAAGCTCACAGTTTTGGTCCCTCAGCCAATATTCCTGGACAACTGCACCCCCAAAATCTGGTGCAGGGCAAAGGTGGTAGCCATTCTCAAACTAGGAAAACTACCCGAAGATCCCAAGAGCTACCAACCCACCTCTCTTCCTTTGATTCTGATGCGCATCAACGAGGTTATCAAATCACAACTGCCGTTTGTTCAGGCCATCATCAGATCAGGACAGTGCACCCAAGATAAAGTAATTTGACTAACAGAAGACATTGAAGATGCCTTTGAGAAGGGCAAGAAAGTTGGTGCCATTTGGTGGTGGTGGTGGGGGGGGGAGGAAGGAAGGGGAAGAGGGAATCTGTCAGGGGCACATGATACCATCTGGCACCTGGGGCTGAATGCCAACTTGTTGCAGACTGTTCCCTGTAAGTGACAACAAATCAGAGCTTCGTTTTACAAGCCAGAGACAAAATCATCTGGCTTAGGCATCTCTGTAACAGACTCCCATGAGGATCCATTCTAGCTCCTCTCCTTTTCAACAGACACACACACACACACCACTGACAGCTTATACCTATAACTATGTATAGGTGGATGACACCCGTCTTGCTGATGTGGGTAATGATCTCTCTGATTCTGAAGGGTCACCCAGCCAGGGTAGCAATGCTTTGGCCATGCTTTGGGCAAAGATCTGCCCACACCCAGTAGACAGACACACACACTTGCAGTGCCTGCTGATTGGTCATCACCGACTTTGCAACATCCTTTTCTGATGGCTGTTTATGCAGGCATGTCTAGTGCTGCCAGTCCAGTGCCAATGTTGGCTAAACAATAGCATACCAGGGCTGACAGCTGTGTCCCTCAGAAGGGCAGCAACTCTGGGATAGAAAGACAGATGTACTGATGAATTTCAGAAGCCCTAACTTCCATCCACCTGGGACACAGTTCACAGACTAGGCTTTACAAGTTGCTGTCTGGATTGCCCAGAGTGGTTGCCATAGTGCAGAAATTTGGCTTAACTAAATCTTCAGTGTGACACCCCGGCAGCAATGCAAACGGTCAAATGTTTAGCGCAGGAGTGTAGCATTAAGAGACTGGAGGGTGGACTGCAACACCTTGCTTCCTTCAGTGATGCAGCAGTTAATAGCTGAACAATGTAGATATCGACATTGTGACATACAAAAGGAGGAGTTCAGCATAGATTTCCTCCCCCTCCCCACTTAACTCAAGGTCTCCTTCACAGGAGTCCTTCACTCAACTGATTTAGTGAACAATTGGAAGGAAACATACAGATGATGCTTAAATAGGATATGTATGATGAGACAGACAGACATAAGGTTAGTGCTAATGTAACAAACCCCCACCCTACCCGCCCCAAAAAACCTACCCCTAAAGCTACCTACCAGGGCTCCCCAATACTATTTGCACCTAAGACTGGCTGTATTAATGGGTTTTTTAAACTGTAGAATAATTTCAGATTTAACTTCCAGAGGCAATATCTTAAGAAGGACATTGTAGTTCAGCAGGAGGCATGAGCTCAGCTCTGTGCATAAGGAGTAGTCTGGCATCATCATTAGCAGAGAATTTTGGTAAATTGTTTTACCAGATCACAGAACAGTTCAATCAGGTAACAGCTCATCAACTCAATAGCAAGTCAGTAATTTTTAAACAAGGCTCAAGCTTTATCTGCACTTGGAAATTAGCCCCAATTTCAGCCTAGGATAAATTGCATTTGTGTAAGATTTTAGTACAGGCAAGAAAAGTTACTGCTTTTTCCACCAAAGAGGAATAAAAACCACCAGTGCCAGTCATGCTTTCCCGGTCTACACTAGGGTTAGCACCACTGCAGCTACAACCAGCACTGAAATCAGGGCACAGCCCAAGCATTTGCAAGGCCTGAGTCACAGGATGGAATCCATCCTTTGGCAAGCACAGAGATCTTAGATGAAACCAGCTATCAATCCAAATGCATTTCACTAGTCCAAGCCATGCAATTTGTAAAGAGGGAGGGACAGTCTCTCACTCATACACACACCACTTTGCATTAACTTTTCATGTCACTGTATGTTAATTCAGCCACTATAGCTACCAAATTTCACCAAGAGGTTCATTTGCCCAATCTATCCTAGGCTGATTGCTTGACTGGTTGTTCCAAAGCACACCACATATTCTTCTAATTTGGGGGAGGGGAGAGGAGCGGGCAAGGAAGGAAGCACAATTTCTTTAGACATTTTGCAAGCATGAAAAAGCTAGCATGAGATGGTGACAAGTGTATTTTTGCACAAGACTGAGAAAGCACGCCAAAGCTCAGCCAGTTACTGTAATCTTATCTGCTGCAAAAGCTTGAAGCTTTTTTGTTGTTGCTGATAACACTTTTGCCAAACACAAAGTAGAGGCACATGGTATTCTTGACTTCAAGCAATTCAACACCAAAGGTTTCCTTTGGAAGTGCTACTTTACAGAAGTTGTTTTTACACCATTCAGTCTTTACTTGTCTGAAAAGGTCAGTGTTAACAGCACCAGCAGGAAGATGGACCTTTTGTTGCCCTGCTCGCTGTGTGCACAGAGGAGGCATCAGTCACATTAGCAAATACTGAAGTGGAAAGCTTTGATAACAGCTGTCCTGACCTCTGTTGCTCGGAGCAAGCTATTCCCATGCTGTGAAGGGCTGTAAATCAGCCTTATGAGACTGGGCTACTTATTTCTACTGACCATCTTAGGCTGGTTTTACACTGATCTGTAGTTAGGACTATTGGGGAGCGGAAATCCACTACTGTGAACTTGGGACCTTTAAGTTCACGCCCACAACATCCACGTGAGGGAGTTACTGCACAGTATTTTGGATAGTGGTGTGAATAGCAGGGCACACTGAACTGCAAGGTAATAAAGACAAGCCCTAGTCTCATGGGGCTTTGTTGACTGTTTAACCCTGGCTATAGACAGCTAGCTAGCATGGGGGCTGCAAAACCTGGCAGAGAGAAGTACTAACTAGTGAAACTAACATGTTTGGTGACCAAATCCACTATTGCCAACATATACTACGGGTGACAGGTTGTCTAGTAAAGCATTTGCTAGGAAATTGGAGAATAAACAAGATAGGGGGAAAAAATCCATAAAGTTCACAAAAATCTCAGATGTTTTAGTTGATAATGGGCTAAATTGAGGAATTCGTTATGCTTCAGCTAGCACACAGGGTATAGGTTGGCTCAGACACGTTACAGTAGCACAATGACCTACTACAAAGTAAAGATTAGGAAGACAGTGCTGGCTGACAGGAAATAGAACATGGTCAGGAAATGCATTGATTCAGCACATCTCCTGCCCATAACTCTTTGTAAGTCTGCCCTCTAAGGTTGCCTTGTGGTTTATTTACATAGATAATTTATAAACAAGGAATCAGTAACCCAAGCTTTGAAGCACCAATAGAAAAAGGGCAGATACTAAAAGAGCTCTCCCCCAATCTTCCAAAAGTATCCATTTGTCCTCACACCCACAGAATCTCATTAAGTAAATTGGACTCCTTGCATATAAATGCCACAGAAGACTGCTGAGTTTCTCAGTTTTGGTTTTTTGTTTTTTTTAAAAAAAAAAACCACAAATATCAGTCCCTGTATAACATGATACAGGGAGGCAAAAAGTGTGTTTTTAGGCCAATATCAAATATTGATTGTATATATTTGACTTCAGGCATTGCCAGATCATATTAGCAAACACCAACTACAGTTAATCACAGAAATTAGATTGAGGACGGCTGCTAGGTCATATATGCCATCCCTCCCTGCCTTCCCTTTATATCAAAGCCTTCTGGATAAAGCACCACTTTAACTGTCTGCTGGTACACCTCATAACTGCTCCTAATTGATGTTTTTTTGAGACTGCTTTTCTAAGAAGTGGAAGTGTAAAGAACCACACATCAGACAACAGTTGAGACAGCCACAAGGTATTTCATGTGGCCAAGACAAATCCAACTGAAGTGGAAAGGAAAACAAATTTTATAATCCACTACTCCTACACCTTATTACTCATATCTGGAAAGCATAAATCAAGAAGGAACCATTTAAGAGATACTAACTCTTTGGCAATACAGAATAGAAGGGGAAAGAGTTATACTAATTACTTGGGATTAAAGTACTTTAGATTAAGTCACAAATTGCTTCTTTCTTGATTATACCAAAAGATAATTCCAAAACAGTGCTATATCTGGTTAGAGTTAGGTCTGAAAAACAAAATTAGTTTAGAGACAACTAGCTACCTGCAGCCCCAGGAGTTATTTTGCGCACTAGCTGCCAATAAACCATTCAGAAATAGAAGTTATGAAGCCCTAATTGAAACCTAAATGAAAGCAAGAACTCAAGATAATAAGACACGATTACTGAAAGTGACAGAGTCCAGAACATCCAACACCCTGAGATGTGGATCATTGACCCAGTTAACCACAAAAGGTGGTCTTCTAAAAAGTCCTGATGCTGTAAAGGGCCAAACAGAGCATAGTTTACCTCATACTAGTTTTCAGAAGAAAAACCAAGGTCAGCTGCTCAAGCTTCCAGGCTACATCTATAATCCCAGGCTCCAGAAGAAATTAAATTCAAACCTCCAGGCTGTTTTCCAGTATCATGCCTCTTGTGCATTTGCAATTACACAGGCCTTCTCCTAGCATGCATGCACATCTTCCTTTTCTCGAGCATCTGAACTATAACAGGCCTTGTCTACATTTGAAAAATAAGTTGGCTTAACATAGGTCGACTTACAGCAAGTGGCGGTTGATGTCCACATGACCCTCCTTGGGTCGATGGAGTGAGTCCTCACCAGGAGTGCTTCCACTGACCTAAGAGAGGCAGTATCCAAAGAGCCCAGTCTCTCAGCTCCCTTCCAGGAGCCAGCTCTGGGTGGACTGCCCCCTCCCCCCCATTCCCAGGGGGAAGCTGCCTGGGGATTCTTGCTACTGAGAAGTGGGATTCAGCTGCCCCAGTTTCTCTCGCCCCTCTCCCTCCGCCAACTGCTACCTGCCAGGAGCTTGGTAGCCTTGTCAATTTCACAGCTCAGCCCTGAAATTGACAAGGCTGCCCCAGGCTTCCCAACCCTCCCACTGCCGCCCCCAGTTGGGAGAGGAGACCAGCTGCTCAAAGCTCAGAGGAGCTTTTCTGTCAATTTCACTGCTGCAGCAGAATGGTGAAATTGACCAGACTGACAGTCTCACAACCACCATAAAGGACACAGTCACAGATACTGCATCATCCTACACTGACGCTGCATCACCCTCACTAAGCAGACATCATAAAACCACCTCTACAAGAGGTATAGGGCTTGTCGGCATAGTGGTGGAGTTACATCAGTGGTGTAATAGTGTAAACGTGTAATAGTCTGTATGGCCAACAAAACAGTGGAGCTAAAAAACAAAAACACCACCCCCCACACCCTCTAGTGTAGATCAGCCCATACAGAATGAGAGGTGGCAGAAGAACTTCCCTTCTCCACAGCCCCCTTCTAACTAAATCTGCAGGAAGGACAGACAGCAGTGGCCATCCCCAGGAAAAAGGGATTAACTGCTCATCCAGGTGGGATCTACAGATGTAGAAGAATAGCCTTGTGGTTAATGCACTGGACCAAGATTCAGGAGATCTGGATCCAGTTACTAACTTTGCTACAGACTGTGCGCAAGCTTGGGCACAGTCTCACAGCAGCTCAGTTCCTCCTCTTACCTGGGGGATAGCGATACCTACTTTTTTCCCTCAGACTACTAGACTGTAAGCTCTTCAGGTCACGGACTGTTCTTTATATGGTATATATAAAGCATCCAGCACAAAGGAGGTCATGGGAGGGGGAGATCTTATCTCAGTTGAGATCCATAGATATGACTAATGAAAATAAATTCTTTGAAATTAAGACTGACAAGAAAGACAAAGATAGAACAGCACTACAAGCTAGAGGCTACAGCTCAAACTGAAGGACTGGCAGCTGCAATAGTCTCAACCTCTATGCAGACCAGCCACTGAAGGGGAGACAGACTCTTACACATTCTCCTCACCTCCTAAGCTCATCCCAAGTGACAGAGGTCCATGAACAGTTGAAGTCTTCATACAGACCACTGGGGTTGCCGGCTTGCCATGAGTCATCACTGGGAATTAGATTCTATTCTATATAGAATTTTATACCATGCTCACTACTGAAATATCCGAGTGTCTTCCAATAGTACAGTCACATTCCTAGATGCACATCTGTCACGTTTTGTTCTCAAATCCTCCCCAGAGGGAAAAGTGCGTATCATGGATTATTTTATTTTGGGAGTTTGTGCGTGTGTTGCTATGTGTTTATGTTGGAGAAGGCAAAGTCAAAGAAATGCACCTGGCACGTGGAGTGAAAATGGTGACTGGTGACCCTTCATTCTGGTGTCTCAGACCACCCCGCAGAAAAGGGCTCGTCTCCTGCACAGATGAACTTTGCTGCTGATCAGTCTGGTGTGCCAGAGGAGCAAAGTTATCAATCTGATTTTAAACAGTCTTCGAACCCAAGACTTCGTGTGCTAAAAGAATGAGCCTCTACTGCTCAAACATCTGTACCACACGCATTTGTGCCTCTTTAGTGACTGACTCACATATGTGGTTAATGTGGATTACATTTATATGGTGTTGGGAACAGAGCTAGGTGGGAAATGGTTCTCCTGTACTGTGAAGATTGTTAATGATTTCAAAAATATTTCCTGTTCTTCAGACCTTAATGGTTTGGGGTGTTTTTTTGTTTTGTTTTGGTTTTTTTTGTGGGGGAGGAGGAGACAAGGGAAGAGAAGGTGCTCTAGGTATAGCTGACAGCCGAGTGATGAGGGCACTTGCTCTCCCTGACTCAGACCAGGGATTTTAACCCATATACCAAGTGAGTGCCCTAACCATAGGACTTTTGGCTACTCTAAAGAAATCCCTTCCTGGACCGGACCAAAAAAAAAAAAAAAGTTTAGTTTAAACTAATATATGCTAACAAAAGTTTTGGTTTCATGATTTTCTGGGGAAAAATTGCTGACCAGCTCTAATTAGGAATACTTTCTTTTTTTTGAGGATAAATAGGAAAAGCAGCAAGTTAGGAAGAGGAGAGAAAATGTTGTAAATGTGCATCTAATATCATAAAGACAGAAATTACAGAGAAGGGAAACCTACCTAACATTTAAAGCTACCTTTTGCTTATAAAAACCAAAAGAGTGCAGAGTGAGATGAGGCACTCACGGTATACAGACTCCAAAGCAATACATAGTACACAACTTTGTTTTTACTTGGAAGGTTGGAATCCAGCAATATCTAAGAGAACAGACAAGCCATAAATCAGAATATTCCACAACAGATCACTTTCAGGTGATAAATGAACTACCACTGTTTATCAGTTATGCAAAATCTTTCCACTCTACTTGGAAGAGTAACCTATAAATAGAGCTCTTCAGTTCCAAGCCAACTGCAGAGAGTTGTCTGGGTTTTGAAAATTAAAAAAAAAAAAAAAAAAGTGTTTTTTAAAATCCCACCATTTAAAAAGGAAATCAAGACCGGAATAGAAAGCTGACATCACATCAACTATTGCCAGAGAGCCGTAGATGCTACATATTGAATGAAAAATGGAATGTATGATTGTGAGGAATACTCACAATAATATTGTGAGTTCTATACTCACAATATAGTTGTCCTAATATATACTGAGTTTATCAAATAGCTAGCTATCCAATTGATGGCCACTTTTAGGACATTAAAGCTGGTGAACATCTGTTCTTAATAGATCATGGAAAGAAGACTGTTCACAAGAGGTTATACAACATCACAAAAGCGGATATGTTTGCTACATACAATGGTGTGGTAATTAATATCTACATGTAGGCATCCATTGTACACCAGTTATACTTAGATATCAGGTATGCCCAATATTTTTATATTGTGTATTCATATATCAGATTAGAAATGAACAAAACTTCTCTCATCTCGGAGGCATGTTCACAGCACATACCTATAATATAATAATTCATATCTTAATTTTCAGTTCTGGGTACCTCATTATGTAATGACACAAAACTGGAGAGCAACAAATATGACCAGGGGCTAGAGAAACTGATCCACAAGGGAAGATTTAAAAAAAAAATTAAAAAAAGTTGTATAGGTAGAGATTACTTAAGTGAACAGTAAGGAGGTCATGACTACAATCTGCAACTCAAACCACTTTTTGATGTTCAGGAAAGTTTGGTTAATTGCCTCTCTATTTCCTCACTTTTGTCTCCTTCATTTTGATGGCCAATCCCAGTCTCCATTGCAATGGAGGTCTGGGTCTTTTCTAGTAGCAATAGCTCCGAGAATGAGCCAACAGATGGGAGAAAAAAAACAAAAAACAAAACCCCCACAACTTTAAGTTTATAGTGAGTTCAGCTCTTCTCAAAACTAAATCTAGGCTTGCTGAATATCCAGCAGCTTTCCTTTGAAAGAATTACAATGTTTTCTCCTGAACCTAGTCTTTAATATTCCTCTTTATGTATCCTGCATATCATTCAGTTACTCATGAACTTATTAATTACTCAGGCATCTTTTTAAACACTGCACTCTGTATTTATACATGCAGCAGATAAGACAGAAAACAGGAGAAAGATGGGCTCAAAATTCTAACAATTGTGACCCTTGAGTGTGGGTTTTAGTGTTTTCTTCCTATCGCTTTTAGTTCTCATTCTGAAACTTACCTAATGAATGTTCTGACTTTTACATGTTACCTACTCAAAACACAGATTAGCAGCATTTGTACTGGAAAAATTGTAAAGAGGCTTCCTTACTTTGACAGTCTCAAATAGATATTTAGCAGTTGCCAAATGTGTGCTGATGTGGAAAGCTGGCATTCTATTGAAACAAAAATAGTGTCTGTACTTTCCACTCCCTCACAGTCAAGAAGATATTTAGAAAATATGCAGTCTCTCAAATACCTCCCCCAGAGAGAGTGAAAACTGTTTAAAATAAGACTCAAATTCCTCCTGAATTATTCAAAGTTGAAGGTCATGCCCTAAATCACTAGGAAGGAAAATTTTCTTTGTTTTGTAACCAAGGTCTGAGGTTTGCCCTCTTCCTCAGAAATCATGAGATGACCACAAATTCCATGCAGATGTAACCAGGCAACCAAATGTATGCATCTGTAAGAAAAGTTACTAATATTTTATTAATTTACATGGACACTAACAGAACATATTGATTTTTTTAAATTTACCATTTAATAAATACGTTCCTTAGATGGGTGAGCTCCCCTAACAACAAAGAAAGTTGATGATTGTGATGAACAGCTGAACACAGAAAGTGTGCTTCATCCCTCAAATTATAAGGATGGAATACCTCCCAACTCTTCTAAATTCTGTCTTTGGCAGAAGCAACCAGACAAGAAATCAGAGGGCACAGAAATCATGAATGGCTCTCTGGTCAAAAGCAGACCTTACTAGCTCTTTAATTGGACTGCCGTAAATATTATTCTACAAAGGTTAGCAAGACCAACTACTGCAGAATGTTGAAAGCCCAGGATTTTTCAATCCTAGTTTAGAACACCTGGTGCTGTCCTCTGCACCTTATTTCTATAATTTTCCCTTCTATGCATGCTTTTGGCAAGCTCCTCAATCTACCACAATTATCTAAAAAATCTGAGCACTTTCAGTGATAACAGATATATAGTTTCCACAAGGAAAAAGTGACTGTGCACAGACTAGAGAAAAAAGAGCTGGCTCTTAACAGTGTATAATTTTTTAGTGTACCAGTGGCTAGCTACTCTACTGGGTATCTAGTTACAAGAAAACTTTTTAAATGAAACAAAAAAAAAAAAAAAAAAAAAAAGCTTCTGAACTGCAACACTTCCTGGACTCTCTTCAAGGATGGTATATATTGTTTTCCTGATTTGATGGTATATTTTTTTTTCACCAGATGGCACAAAGAAATAAAAGGGGAGCATGGCCAGCTGAGGGGAAAAAAAAGCCACAGGTATTTCAAAGTCCTATTGTAGATAGTCATGCCATTATGTAGCAACGTGGTCTAGTCATTTACTGAATTAGAAACTAATTTTAAAAAAGCTCTGAAAATATAAATTTGTCAGATTAAGTGTCTCCCACTTTATAGCAATTCACTGACTAAATTTGACAGTAATGTCATAAAATGCAACTCTAATATCTTCAGCACAAACTGGCAAGAGTTCCTGGTCCCCCTACCTAACATACACAAAAGTCGGTCAATGGATTTCTGGAATACGTGTTTTACAGAACACAATTTCAGCTCCTTTCCTTTACGAAGGAGAAATTATAATGTTGAAATATAAAAAGCAGGTTTGAGTACCCATTAGTGATAAGCATGTACTACTTTAAAAACCCGCTCTTGCTTTTTTTTTTTTAAAAATTTTATTTATTACAAAGTCCATTTTGCCATTTGTTCTGCCGCATGTCCCTTCTGCTCTGTTTATAGCCTCAGTGAAGCATACAGCAGCACTGGAAAAGCTCAGTCAAAATACAACCTACTGAAAAGGTCATATATCACATGAAGCCATAAAAAATTGCTAACTCATGGTCATGGAAAACAATGTAATTGTAACAGGAAGGGCTAAACAATTTAACCCACTCTAGGCAAAATGAAAAAACCTGCAAGATTTTTGATCGTCTGACTACCAAGTTAAAACCCGAAATAATGTAGCTCTTCCCAGCTACTGATCAGAAGAATAGGTAAACACCTCCAACACCATCTCCCAGTCTTCAAGTTTTTCCACAAAGAGAAAGCTAGTGAGAGGCATGAAGTGCTTAGAAATGGATGATCAAAAGTTATCTGCTGGTTGTTTGGTAGCTGATTTAAAATGAGTTAATGGCCTCAGTTAAGTCACTTTCTAATAGACCAGTGGCCACATCACTCACTCTCACAATCATGGCCTATATGTGGATTCTTGATAGAAAGGACAAACATGGAAGAAATATATGGATTCGAGTTTCCTCCCCCCTCCCCCCCCAAGAATGGAGTTAAGCAAAATTGTGAAAGGTAGCATGGGAAAGCTTGTACTACTCAGCTGCTGTCTAACCCTACCTAGGTACCTAAACTCACCCTACCTACATGGTGACTAGATACGTCCCCTAGGCACCTTAGGCCTTGTCCACACTGGTGGCAGCATGTAGGGTATGTGTAGCTATACGCTGCAGTGAAAAAAGCAGGTTGCATCCTGTGATCCGTCCATGCCCAGGGTAGCCAACTGATAAAGCCAGGGTAGGCTCTAAAAGGAGAGCACATTGTCCCAGCACTGGGGAGTGGAGAAGAAGAGCGGTGGGAAAGAGACACTGGTAGGCAGCTGCCAGAATCTTTCCCAGCTTCCTCACTTGAGCCAGCATCTTTCAGTGCAGCAGGGAAAGGCTCTAGCAGTGGAACAGTAGACTGCTAAACGTAGCACTATAGACATGGGAGGCACTGTTTGGGTTGTCGCATCTGCTGAGATCAGTGGTGCATCTGTACTCTACTCACTTGAGCAGTGTGCTTCATGGGTCCGGCCTTAGGGAAAGTGGTAGCCTGGGCAAACTTGCATTTTGGCACCCCCTGGCCCTCGCTGCCTTCCCATGGCCCCAAACACCCTTCCACAATCTCATAGCCGAAGCCTACCCCATGCCTTGCCTCTTTATCACAGCACCCTAGTCAGTCACACAGGTCACCCACCTTTAAAGCCAGCCCTGGTACCTCACTATCTATGCTGCTATTTAAACCCTTGCTAGCAGGGTGTGCAGTGTCTGTACTCTACATGCCACTGTAAGTGTAGACATACTTTAAGTGTCTGCCTCTGTGCATGCATGGTGCCAGGTCAGGCAGGCACCCAAATGCCTCTTTCATGCCTAACCCTCAAAATGATCCTTAAAGCAGGTGAAGAAAAGATGTTGACCCACTTATGTGGCACAGTTGAGTCAGTGCACTTTGACCACAACTAACTGCACACAGAATGGGTGGATGGGGGAGAAGGGGAAGGAGGAACAGGCCTCCCTTATATCCCTCAAACTCAGTGAAGGGAACTCTTTCAGGCAGTGGGAGACGCTCTATTTCCATTTCCCCCTCTGCCTGATGAGTAGAAAAGTGGGAAATCCATGTTCAAATCCTTAGGTGAGTGCCTTAACCACTGGACTATAGCATCCTTCTCACCATCTCTGGCCCAGCGTAAATTTAGTTATTTATCCATAGTGAAATAGCTTCAAAGAGGAGAAAAAGATCCAGGTCTTTTGTAGTTTAGTCCAGCACTAGGGCACGCTCCTGAGGGGTGGGAAACTCCTGTTCAAATCTCTTCCCAGGAGGTAGAGGGGAGAATTGAATGAAGGTCTCATGTCCCAGGCAAGAACCCTAACTACTAGACTAATGGAGAATGAGGAAGCCTCTCTTATAATCATACGCCCCGCTTTCCCTACAGCCATTCTATATGGATGTTAGGCATGCTTACAAAAATGGCTTAGGCACCTGATTTCAGGAGATATTTCCCAGTTGCGGATCCCAAGCAGATAGGCACTGAACTCCCAGAGGAGTAGGGCTTAGGACACACCAATCTCCTTAGCATCTGCTACTGGGTCACTTTGATGGTTCCCCACTCAGGTGTGTAGGAATGGGATCCACAAAAGCTAGCACACACTCTTTCTCCTCCATGCATTTTACAAGCAGCCTAAGCACTTACCCCAGGTTTTGTTGATTCAGCTGGGTGGCTGGGCACCTAAAAGTTAGGCATTGCAATATCTAAGTCTTTTCGTAGACAAGAGAAGACTTCACCTAAGCAGTGCAAATATCTTTCATAATGAAACTCGAAACCAGGAAACAAACTGGCCGGTTCTAGCAGAACCTGTTGCCCTTATTCACATTGACTACTGCTTTAATCCTATTGAGGAGAAATGTTGTAGCATAAGATGCCCATTAACATGAAGAATAGCAGAATCTAGGCCTAATTTAAGTGGCATTAAACATGCTGCATGTGTGAATAAAACCAGATTTTAGCATATGTCTTCTGAAATGTTTTTAATCTCAGAAGCGTGGAAGTTAGTTATGGTGCATGCAGCTGAACCCCTATCAACACATTAGCTTTTTGCATTCATCTCTTCATTATTGGCCCATATATCTAGTAGCTGGGAGTAACAGACCTTCAGTACTCAGAGCTGTTAGTGCTCTTCCAGCACAGAACTACATCAGGAACCAACATCAGGGTTAACAGATTGCACCTGGTCTTCAGTTGTGTCTTTAAGGTAATCTCAGATTTTGAAGTACCATAGAAAGAAAGCTCTAGTACAGCAGGTAATTAAACCTTTTATTTAATAAGCCTTTTTTGGCTTTAAGTTTCTAGATGCAGTACTTTGAGTCCTACTTTCAAGGAGGAGATTGGGATATTAGCAATCACCAGGACATTACAAAAAAGTGCCAGGCATCCTGAGTTTAGCATTAAGACCTGTAGCACTCTATTAGGAATGTTCATATTCCAATTATACTGCCTTTTATCCAAAGCTAGAACTGTCACTAGAATATGTACTGCACCGCTGTAATATTTTTAAAGATGTTTATACATGCCCTAAACACTAGTTAGGCAAGAGTGCAGGAAGGGGGTTAGAGGAACACTTGCCTACAAATGTTGAGTGTTTATTGATAGAAATTACATTAGGTTAGGAAGGATTGCACAAGGAGATGTTCATATTTTGTACAGTAATCTAAAATATAGGACTCACACTAATGCATGGGATTTAGTCAATGTATTTATAGACCAGTGGACTGCAAGCTTCTCACACATCCAGCCCTCACCTGGACTCACCCTCCAGTCTTTTATAGTATCTGCTGCCAGACTGAAAAAGATATAATGGCATTGCTACTTACTTTAGTGCAGAGATCCAGGGCTTGTCATTAGTGTTTTTTCCAATCCACATCCTCTCTTCTTTACCAGGCTACAAGTCCAAGCAAGCTAGCCTATGTTTTCCCCACAACTCCATGGCCAAGTGTCAGGTCTCTGTAACCACAGAATTCCAGCACTGTCTTGCTGTTACAATGGCTTTTCAGACTTACTTTTCCTTTTACGATGACTTTTCCTTACTTCACAACCACCAGACTGCAGTATAGATTTGAGCAGGGTGCGGTTATTACACCAGCTGAAGCCCCAACTACAGGGGTAGATTAATTATTCTAATCAGTCATCCTCAGGATGATCCAATTAAGTGCAGTTAGCTGCTCCCTTAACTCCTTTCTTGATCTATTCCCTTCTCCCTACCACAGATATTTTACCTTTGCATTTGTAACGTAGGTACTGACCCCTCTTAAAAGTTTGCCTCTCTTTCAACCCCAGGATTTTAATAATTAGGGAAGCCCTAGATCACAATGCTACGCTTTGAACCAAGGCTCCTAATAAATCCCAGCTTCTCGTAACAAAAATCAGAGATGGAGAAACAATTGTGTCACATGCACATCATGAATGGGCTGCAAAAAACAAAACAAACACACACACACACACACACACACACACCTGTTCCTCATGTGTGGTAAGTTTTAGATTCTGGTCATGTATACTAGTCTCTTCCTTCAGCTTAGTCCCAGTTTCATGGGGTTTGAGAGGTGATTAGGGTGACCAGATAGCAAGTGTGAAAAGCTATGATGGGTGGAGGGGGTAATAGGCACCTAAAAGACAGAGTCCCGAATACTGGGAGTGTCCCTATAAAGTTAGGACATCTAGGTCACCCTAGAAGTGATGTACCAAGGAAGGTACCTCTTACTTTGATTTTTACACACCTCTCTCTCTCTCTCTTCTAATACTGTGCTGGAGACCTAGGAGCAACACAGCTCTGTTTTCCTTCTCTCCACAAATCACTTTGACAAACTAGTCAGACAGACACACTGTAGAACTGTGGAAGGATAAACTTCTTCCTTGTTGGCATTTCTGGCATTTCTGCAACGTTTATGTACTACCAAGGAGTTTTAAGTTCACATGATTCACTGGAAAGGAGGCTTGCTGCTATGTACTTTGCAAAATTCCAGCCTAGCAGAGTGGACAGTGAGCATGAGACTTGAACACAGCCAATGAATAAAGAACCTGTTTTATTCTAATGGGAAGTATTTTTCCAGTTATAGTTGCATCAGGCTGCCTAATTCTATGGAGCGATCTCAGGGGAGCACTGCAAAACAGCAGACCAACTCAAAAAAGAAAAAAAGCTACATTTAAAATCCTGTCTGTATCCTTCTTTTCTCCTTCCTCTGACTGCGAGATGTTGGCCCTTGTTTACTGTTGGTTTGGCCCATATGTAAATACAATCTTTTAAATGAAGGGAGTTTGCCCATAACTCCAAAGGGAAACTACACATTCACTTTAGAGCAGCGGTTCTCAACCTGTGGGTCGCGACCCCGGCGGGGGTCGAACGACCAAAACACAGGGGTCGCCTAAAGCCATCGGAAAATACATATTTCCGATGGCTTTAGCCGCTGAGAAGTCGCGCTACCATCTGTAGCAGCGCTATTCAGCTGGAACGCACACCGTTATGGATGCGCGTTCCAAACTGAATGCCTGCGCGCATGCGCAGACGTGATTGCATCATCCGTCCGGGGCCTAAGGGGCAGCGGAAGCGGGGGGAACGCTCCACAGTCCATAGCAGCGCATTACGTGTGTCCGGCGCTTGCTGACGTCATCAGTGGGCGGACGCAGCAAGCGCCGGAGGATAGAAGCCTAGGAGGCGGAGAGCCAAGAGGCGGAGAGCCAAGAGAGCCTGCGAGACAGCCTGCTGGTGTAAAAAAGGTTAATAATGTAAAAACAGTACACACACCATACACACAATACTGTGTAAGTGTAAGGTGCTGTGTGTGTAATCATTATACAATGAGAATACATAATGCATATCAGGTATTTAATTCCGAATCATAACTGTAGCAAAATTACAGTTTTGAAGTAGCCACCAAAATTATTTTTTGGTTTGGGGTCACCGCAATATGAGGAACTGTATTGCGGGGTCACGGCATTAGAAAGGTTGAGAACCACTGCTTTAGAGTATTACTTCACCTGAGTTCTGGCTTTATTAATAAAATGTAAATCAAAAGGAAACCCAGATTTGGCTGCTCTGGGGTTCCTTTGCTCAGATTAGCTTTGTCCTAGAAGCTAAGAGCCAGATTTTTAACAGTCTTCATGTACCTAATGATGCAGATAAAGCACCTAAGATTTTCAAGAGCACATATACCTAGTTCCCTTTGAAATCAATGAGTTAGATTCCTAGGCACCTTTTGGAAAAAACAAAGAAATCCACAAGCACTAGGTGCTTATCTGAATCTTTAGGCATCTAAAGACCTCTAAGAATCTGGCCCATAATCCCTCTACCAAAGAGTTATCTCCTCCAACCACCATCCCCAAATTTACATTTCAGGTGGAGTCTCATGTATCCCACCAAGATCAATGAGTCAGCATTAGTTAACCTGCAGTTCCAAGAAAGATTCCAACACTTTCTAGAAAAGTGAATCCTACGAGATGTTCTTGAAACAATTGGACACACGCAAAGAGTTCTGAAGAACTGCTAGTAATTGCACAGCATCAATATTAGTAAAAATCCTTCAACAAGGTGGTTACAGACTTTGGTAGAATTGCATTATGGTAGAGGCATACTGGCAATTGAAATGTACAAGCCTGCTGTATAGGAGTGCTCTATGGATGCTAAATACATCAGCAAGGGGTTAAGTGATATTGCTATGAAAAGATGCATTCACAGCTAATGTACATCAGGTAAATATCTCAATGTATTTGATTTGTAATGGGATGTTTGATCAATGCCTGCCCTGAGAATCTTCAATGTGAGGAGGTGGGATATCAATGTATTTAACAGTAGCAGCAAAAGCCAACCCCCCCAAAATCTTCTGGATACTGACAGAAGATTACTTGGGAAACAAATGACATTCTTGAATATTGTAAGAGCTAACCGTCTTGCTGGAGCTTACAGAAAAGTGATGGTTTGCTTTCCACAGGACTGTAATTATTAAAAGAGACAACATAGTATATGCATTGAGGTAACGACTCTTGGCAGAGCAACAAAGCGGTCTCTGAAATACAGCTAGTGCATTATAGCATTAAAGTTAAGGCCAACATCAATTTCCAGCTGCTTGACACAGTTTGTTTTTTCTCCCTCGGATGTCCTGAACTATATTTATATTTTTCATTTTTTACATCTGGCTCATTTATCTGAATCTTCTAATAGCTGTTGTTTCTATTGAAAGCGATGCTATATTGAAGGCCTATACTATAGGTTAGGTGTAGCCAGCTTTTAAAACACAAAAAATCCTGGCCAACAATGTCCCCAAAGGTTACTTATACAAGTTCTTAAACTTATAGTATTTGTCCATCCTGCCACTCAGCTGCCAAATAAGTCAGACTTCCATATGCATTGTGAGTCACAGGGGCTGTAAAAAATCATAAGTTACATTCCGATGGAGACATGACTTTTATTTAAAAAAATCCTACTGCACTCTCATGTCTGTCCAAGGCTTGAGTATTACGTTAAGAGGAGGAGCATAAGCAAATGGAGGGAAAGTTTCCATGTTACTATGTATTCTGGAGATTTGTTTTAAATGGGTTCATGTGACAGCAGTGCTGAGTGACAGTAAGAGCATCTTCAGGCCATTAACCCCAGCCCTCTCCTCCCCTCCCATGCCTTCTACTCAAAGGACTTCGGTTTTCACAAACATAAATCAGATCATTCTAAGACATTTTAAAATGGTTTAAGTATACTTAATCCTGCCTCAGCATGGGAGGGATCAGTGGTTCTCAATGAGGGTACACGTATCGCTGGGGGGGTATGCAGAGATCATCCAGGGAGTACATCAACTCATCTAGATATTTACAACAGGCTCCATAAAAAGCACTAATGAAGTCAGTTGAAACTGAAATTTCATACAGATAACGGTTTATACTGCTCTATATACTGTACACTAAAATGTAAGTATAATAATTATATTCAAATTGATTTTATAATTATGGTAATAATGAGAAAGTAAGCAATTGCTCAGTAATAGTGTGCTGTGACACTTTGTATATTTGTGTCTCCTTTTTTGTAAGCAAGTTGTTTTAAAGTAAAGTGAAATTTGGAGTGCACAAAACAAATCAGACACTGAAAGGGGCCGTGTAGTCTGGAAAGTTTGAGAGTCACTGGACTAGATGACCTCAAGGCCCCTTTCAGACATACATTTCTATGCATTTCTATGGGTCGCTTGCTGGTGGATTCCCTGCAGCTTGAGGTCTTCAAATCTCACTTTTGAGGATTTCAATAACTCAGTCATGGGTTCGGGGTTGTTATAAATGTGTATGGGTAGGGTTTTGTGGCCTGCCTTGTGCGGGAGGTCAGACTAGATGATCATATTGGTCCCTTCTGACCTATGAGTCTATGAGTCTATGAGAATATATTTCTACTCCAAATCCATGAAGACTACCAGTTAATGCACCAGGGGAAGTGGTGTTTTCATTTAAATACATACAGCTATTGAGTATCAGCCATGGTTCCCCTCTTTCAAAGAAAACCTAAACAAATAAAGCTAAACACACAGGCATTGCTTCCGAGGTGCAATAGTTAGATCTGGTGGACTAGGCTCAAAGAAATGTAGGGTAGCATCACTTCAGTTGCAATATCCTCTTCCCAGCCAGACGGGAGATACCTCAGAGTATTATTGTTCCAAGTTTTTACTTCCTTTTGAAAGGAATATCTTTACTTCCTTTTCCAATTCATGTCTGCAAAAGAGGGGCTGCCCAATCTGTTGGTGCAAAAAAGAGAAGGGGACATTTTGCAAACAAGTCTTAGTCATTCCAAAAGGTGCCTTTCAGGTAATAAGCAGGGTAACTACTAACATCCTGCAGCCATTATAGATTTGTGAGTTTAAAAAAAAAAAAACCCACAACAACATTTTGCAGAGGAAAAAAGGCAAGTGTTTCTAGGAGGCATAAGTTGCATCTGCAATAGTGATTACGGGTTAAAGCCCACCTCCAAAATGTATCCCTTTTTTTCTAACAAGGACCAACTCCAGTCAACAAGGCACATTTCTAAACTTGAAAATGAACTGTAGATGTAAAAAGATACTAATTGATTTTGGAAAGAACGGAGAGTCATCTTCAAACCCACCACAGTCACCTCTTTGTTTAATTCTTGAGTCTGCTGAGAGAACTCACACCTGAAGGTGAATGTACGGAGGAGACAGAGGGTAAATTTGTGAGAAAGGGCAGCAAAAACTTTGTGGGCAGATGGATTTTATGCCCTGCCCTGAGATGGCTGACAAGCTCTCACTTTAAAAGTTCTATTGTGACAGTGCACGCTATTATCCTAAGCAATGCTCTGCTCCTTATCTGTGCTGATGCAGAAGTAGGTCGATACTTGCTATTGTCATTATCATCTAGAGAATCATGTTTGCCTTGTGAGTCACTGCATTGTAGGATCCATACTTAACGGTTCCAGCATGACTGGTGTTTACATTCTTAATGCTTGTACAATTCTATAAAGCAATACATATTAGGCATGTATTAGAATCTCTCATTTGTTACCTCACAGGAAGTTAGTTTCAAAAGGAATTTCTTTATATAATCATGCAGATCAGTTTCCAAGAGCATTATTTAAATATTCTGAATGTCATGATTATAAAATGTAAAATAAAACCATGAATGATGATGCATTAGCTGAACTCTGAAAGCAAAGAACTGCAACAGAAATGATCAGCGATAAGTGAATACATTTGTTGAAAATCAGTATGCCGTTATTCAGGTTCAGCATCTTCATTCATAAGGACCATTTTACAGTACACAGATCTAATCAATTGTTTTTAATTAAAACTCCTTGCTACCCACAGCTGAGACTAATCCCTGAGAATTACAGATGTCAAAGAAAAGAGAAGAGATAGTAGCTACCCCTGGAGAACAAGTCTGGGGTTTTCAGGTTATCACATTAGGTTCGGAAGTGAGGACTAATATTCAGGAGGTGGGCATCCAAGATGGTCTAACCCTGAAATAAGGTAACGGAAGACTGATGGTGTCTAATTAACCTTGATTTGATTGTATCAACTACTGCTGTCAGGTGTAATTGAGCACTCTTGCAGCAGATTAAAAAAATTAGGGATACTTGTAAGAGTGATATAACTTATAACAAATACTTCTGATTTTGAAGATGATGGACTTGAAAAAACAATCCAAAACACTGAAACCAGGATTTTTGGCAGCTACCAGCTGGGAGACCAGAGTTTTGGTTAATTGGATCTTGCATATAATTAGGTTGAAGCCTGGACATTTCTGAACAGTCACCACTTTTCTAGCTGGCCAGTCATCTTGCAATCTGCACAAAACTAGGTAGCCACAAAGGGAGTGAACAAATTTACTCTCCTTTGAAACGATTTGTGACGTGGAAGATACTTTCATTACCATCGTGATTACTAAGCAGTTTAGTTTCTTCCCTAGTTCCCCTAATCTTCCAGTGAGGAGAAGTCCTGCTGCTTTAATGGATAAATCGCATAGTAAATTCTCATTCAGAAGACTCTGATATCTAGGAGGAAGAAAGGAGAAACATCCTGCTGTGTGTTTTGCCTTCTGTTTACTTTTCATTTTTAAGAACTCTCCTGGTGTGCAGAGTTAAGCAGCATTTTTGGTCTCAGAATTGTTGTATCCTGCAGCAGAGCAGGCACAAACTATGGGCTCTCTAATGGATACTTTACTTTTGTTTTCTTTAATTTAAAGAACAGTGATTCTTGACCATAGAAACAATAGAGTCACGTCTGTGCTCTTCTGATGGAATTGTGGATAACTACATGGATGCTGTATATTGGCATAGCTTTGGGGTCCATTGACTCTGGTTTAAATCAGCAGAGCTCTATTTATTTGAATGGAGCTATGCCAATTTATACCAGCAGAGCATCTGAATCATTCTCAGATATGTTGGATCTTGTCCCCTAAGGAGGATACAAGAGGGAGGAAAAAAAGACAAAACACAACCCAGCAGTGAAGGAAGCAGGGAAATGAGGTTGTACTTCTTTTACAGCCTCATTTTCCTGATTCAGCATTTGTTACATACATATTTCCCACTAATAAAATGATACTGCCTCAAGTCCTTTAATGGCCCCATCCTACTTTTACTGCCCTCTAGTTTCTTTTAAAGTCAGTCACTTAATAGAAGCATTTTGGGCCCCAATATCCTAATGTGAAAATACAGAAAGAAGCTGTTATGCCAGAAATGTTGACTCCAGGAGCAATAGATGTCAAATTGTTTCCGTTTTAAAAGCCCATCAGAAGCAGATTTCACTTTCCTCAAGAAAGCAAAGGGTGGCACATTTACCTATGGTTGTCTTCACTGTCAAAAAAGGTGGCGGTAAGGGTTCATCATCAGAATAACCAGCCAGCATTAACTAGCTCATTGTAAAAGCCTACTGGGGACAAGGCACCTTTAGTTTCTCTATGTAGTAAACTCTGAGAGGTGAACCACAGATGGGGGTATGGTATTGACCTCATCTCGCTTCCTCATGGTAAAGACTACAGGTACCTTGTTTCCACTAGGGTTTCCCAGTGAGATAGTTAATTCACATTAATTACCCGCAGGGTAAAAATGCCACTTTTTCCAGCAGTGAAAACATAGCCTATGAAATTTTCCTCTTCAAGTAATCTGAATGACCTCACTTCCTTCAGGTTCAACTGAGAGATGTAGTTCCCTGCTTTAGCTCTCCAGAATAGACCAAATACATGAAAAAAAGAAAAAGTAGTCCTGATACTATAGAATGGAGGAGAAGGTTTTTTGTGAGCTGAGGAAAAGTGCTGTATTCTATGATAAACAATCTGCCTCTGTCTATCCCAGTGTGGCAAAAGAGCATTTAAGAATGCAAAGTAGATAGATAAATGATAACTGCTCCTGGGAAGACAGCACAAAGTTGCTCTGTGCTCTTGGTCAGTCAACTATATGGCTAAAACCTGTGCTGAAGAAAATAACTGTGAACCTTCACTGAGTTCAGATGATCCACCTTTAAGCTTGTCCAGTAAACTCTCTCCTCATCATGAAGCTGAATAAATTTTAGCCTCATAAATTGGCAACCTAAACAAAAGTCATTGCCAATCTTGCCAATGACATGGTAAGAAATAAATATTTCAGAGCATGGGAGCCAGAGGAGCTGCTGAAATAAAACATGTTCCTGTATTGGGATCTTGCTATGAACAGGTATTTTTTGTGTGGGGGACAGGTTTTGAAGAGGGGGAGCTGGCAATATGAACCTGAGACCAAGCTAGTGACATTAGCATGGGAAAGGGGAAAAATCTTGGGCTGGTAAACAAACGAGCAGAGCACCTGTACGTGCTTTTATTGATTTTAGTATAATCTAAAAACTTGCTGAGGATGCAATCTACCCCATCCTCCAGATCATTAATGAAGATGTTGAAGAAAACTGGACCCAGGACCAACCCCTGGGGCACTCCACTTGTGACTGGCTGCCAGCTAGACATGGAGCCATTGAGCACTACCCGTTGAGCCTGTTGATCTAGCCAGTTCTCTATCCATTTTATTGTCCATTTATCCAACCCATATTTCTTTAACTTGCTGATAAGAATACTGTGGGAGACTGACTTTAGCAAAGCTTCTGATACAAGGTATATCACATATACCACTTTTCCCACATCCACAGAGCCTCTTCATAGAAAGCAATCAGGTTGGTCAGGCATGACTTGCCCTTGGTGAATACATGTTGACCGTTCCTGATCACTTCCTCTCTTCCAAGTGCCTTAAAATGGATTCCTTGAGGACCTGCTCCATGATTTTTTCAGTGACTGAGGTGAGGCTGACCAGTCTGTAGTTCCCTGGATCCTCTTTCTTCCCTTTCTTGAAGATGGGCACTACATTTGCCTTTTTCCAATCATCAGGGTCCTCCCCCAATTGCCATGAGCTTTCAAAGATAATAGCCAATGGCTCTGAAATCACATCAGCTAAGTCCCTCAGCACCCTAGGATGCATTACATCTGGCCTCATGGACTTATGTATGTCCAATCTTTCCAAATAGTTCTGGACCTGTTCCTTCAGCACTGAGGGATGTTCACCTCCTCCCCATTCAGTGCTGTCCAGTGCAGTAGTCTGGGAGCTGACCTTGTCTATGAAGACAGAGGCAAAAAAGGCATTGAGTACCTCAGCTTTCTCCACGTCCTCTGTCACTAGGTTGCCTCCCCCATTCTGTAAGGGGCCCACACTTTCCTTAATCTTCCTCTTGTTGGAACCTGTAGAAACCCTTCTTGTTCCCTTTCATGTCCCTTGCTAGCTGCAACTCCAATTGTGCTTTGGCCTCCCTGATTCCTGAGTTCTTTCCTGCACGTTCAAACAGTATTTTTATAATCCTCCCTAATCATCTGACCAAACTTCCACTTCTTGTAAGCTTCTTTTATGTGTTTAAGCTCACTAAAGACTTTGTTAAGCCAAGCTGGGCACCTACCATATTTGTTATTCTTTCTGAACATCAGGATGGTTTGTTCCTGTGCCCTCAATAAGGTTTCTGTAAAATATAGCCCGCTCTCTTGATTCCTTTCCTTTCCCCCCTTATATTAACCTCCTAGGGGATCCTGCCCATCACCTCCCTAAGGGAGTCAAAGTCTGCTTTTCTCAAATCCAGGATCCATATCCTGCTGTTCTCCTTCCTTCCTTTTGTCAGGATCCTGAATTCTACCATCTCATGGTCACTGCTGCCTATGTTGCCACCCACTTCTACTTCCCATACCAAATCTTCCATGTTTGTGAGCAGCAGGTCAAGAGGAGCATGGCTCCTAGCTGGTTACTCTAGCACTTGCACCAGGAAGTTGTCCACAACACTCTCCAAAAAACTTCCTGGATTATCTGCTCTATTGCTCTTCCAGCTGATGTCAGGGTGGCTGACGTCCCCCATGAGAACCAGGTCCTGTGAACTGGAAACTTTCCGTAGTTGACTGAAGAAAGCCTCATCTACCTTGTCCTCCTGGTCTGGTGGTCTATAACAGACACCCAGCACAACATCAGCCTTATTGTTCTTGCTTCTAAGCTTAACCCAGAGACTCTCAACTGGCTTATTTCCAGTTTCATACTGGAGCTCAGAGTAATCATAGTGCTTGCTTACATACAGTGCAACTCCTCCACCCTTTCGCCCCTGCCTGTCCTTACTGAACAGTTTATACCCATCCATGACAGTGCTCCAGCCATATGAGTTATCTCACTAAGTCTCAGTTATTCCAATCATATCATAGTTCCTTGACTGTGCCAGGACTTCCAATTCCTCCTGCTTGTTTCCTAGGCTTCTTGCGTTTATGTATAGGCACTTGAGATAACTGGGTGATTGCCCTACTCTCTCAGTGGAATTCAGGAGGCCTCCTCTGTTGCATCCTCCTCCTTGTGTCCCACTTACCTTTGGGATTAGGTCCCCATCCCCCTTGAACCTAGTTTAAAGCCCTCCTCACTAGGTTAGCCAGCCTGTCTGTGAAGATACTCTTCCCTCTCTGTTAGCTGAATCCCGTCTCTTCCTAGTAATTCTTCTTCCTGAAACAACATCCCATGGTCAAAGAATCCAAAGTTCTCTCTCTGACACCACCTGCTTAACCACACATTTTACTTCCGTGATGTGATGGTCCCTACCTGGGCCATTTCCTTCAATGGGAAGGATAGACAAGAACACCACTTGTGTCTCAAAGTCCTTTATCCATCTTCCCAGAGACATATAGTCTGCAGTGATCTGCTCAAGGTCATAACAATTCACTCCCTTTCTGGAGTAACAAAGTTCAATTAAAAGTTCACAACAGTGTTCAAACTTACATTTCTTTTGCCGCTTGCCGGCTTGACTGAAGTCTTCTCCTTCCTGGCCCCTTCTCCTTGGCTTCCTGCAGATTCGCTTAGATCACTTCTTCCCCAACAACATGCCTCTATTGCATCCTTTCATCAGGGACTCCAACATTTACCTTTGGGGATCTCCCAGCTCTTTGCAGGTCCTGTATCAGGACTCCCCCACAAGTACCTATTTTGCTCCCTACAAGTGCCTGAGGCTGATTTTGTTGGCTTTGTCTGGAGGGGCACACCCCTTGCTCCCCTCTCCAAGGTCTTCCTTCCTCTCCTGAATTTCCAGCTCTACTTTAGTAATTCTTTCCCTGATTCACTACCACATCTGGGATCAGTCTAGTTAAGCCACATTAGTGACTGCAGCTGGGTGCAATTAGCCCTTAGGTCACCAGCTCATCAGTGAGCTGAATGGACGTGGGAAAAGCTTGCCTCGACAGTGCTCCTCACCAGTAGATAAGAACCTGGGCCACGAACTAGAATTTGCACTTCAATTGCACATAAACCATTTACAGATATTCATTAATAAGCTGTACAACACCCTGTGAAGTAGTATTGATCTGTTTTTCTTTTTATCACTCATAACAGATTTAAAGCACTGACCCAACAAGCGTATATTCCAAACCATAATTTAAAAAACAAACAAAAACCCTACCCGAACACTATGCATGCTGTCCCAGAAGAATACATTCCTTCATTTAACATTGGGAATGTGGAGGATGGGGATTTTCAAAAGCATCAGTCAGATTTAGAGGCACAAGCTGTAATGACTTGCAATATGCTTGTGTTCTGAAACATCTCAGGTGCTTCTGAGACTTCTATTTTAATGATAAAAGTGAGAAGGCATTAAAATGGAAAGTTTTTGCCAAGCATTCTGAAGAAAGAAAAGGCACATCATCTGGGAAACAAATAGTTTGCTGGAGGTAATACAGTATTTTTGTATGATTATAGGATTCTTTTAATATGAAATGTTGATTTGTGATAAGTTTTTCCTCCCAAAATTGTACATATTAATTGGAGAATAGAGCATAAGGCAAAGCATAAATAATTCATGTATCTGAGCAGGATTTACCAAATGTGTGTTTGAATCTAATGGCCATCACTGGTAGACGAGCACCCAAATGATATTTGAGTGAAGCACCTAAATTTTAATAGAAAATGTGTGTCCAAAACCTGTCAGGTCTCTGGACAAGGATGTGAATTTTCCTGGATTTCTAAAGCTGATGAATGGTAGATAAGTGACAGGTGGTTTAGCAGCTATTCTCAGGACTATGATAGAGGGACTATTCACACTGAGACACTGAAACATCCCAATTGTAAGTGATGGACAGGTGACAAATCCTCCTGGAGGTCTAATAGCACCGGAGATTGTTTTGGCTTAATCACTTACACAAAGACCTCCCAGTTGTAGACAAAATGACCTATAGTAGGGGACAGACTGATATAAAAGTCTACCTCTAAATGAATTAGCTTTTTCAGAGGCTTCTATTCAGGGAAGGTCATGCCTTTCAGCAATTTTACCCTATTTATCATAGCCTCAGAAAGCAGGAGTTGAATGGCTTTCTGAACAGGTATGAAAGTTGCTAGACTAAATAAAACAATATGATAGGGCTGCATGTGTGTGTGAAGCATTGCTATCTGTCACAATTTTATCATAGAATCATAGGGTTAGAAGGGACCTCAAGGGTCATCTAGCCTAACCTTTTGCTAATGTGCAGGATTTGTGACTAAACCATCCAAGACAGATGGCTATCCAGCCTCCTTTTGAAAACCACCAGTGAAGGAGTTTCCACAGCCTCCCTAGGTCGTCTGTTCCATTGTCCTACTGTTCTTACAGTTAGGAAGGTTTTCCTGAGATTTAATCTAAATCTGCTATGCTGTAGTTTGAACCCACTGCTGCTTATTCTGCCCTCTAGGGCAAGAAAGAACAGTTTTTCTCCCTCTTTATGGCAGCCTTTCACATATTTGAAGACCAATATCATGTCTCCCCTCAATCTCTTCTTTTCCAAACTAAACATACCCACTCTTCCTTCAGATTTTGCTTATATGGCCTGCATTCCATCCCTTTGATCATCTTTGTCACTTGCCTCTGAGTCCTTTCCAGTTGCTCTACATCCTTTCTATACAGCAGTGACCAAAATTGGACACAGTACATCAACTGAGGCCTAACTAGTGCCAAGTAGGGCTGTAGTTTCACCTCCTATGATTTTAATGCTATGCCTCTGTTAATGCAATCTAAAATTGCATTTGTTTTTTTTGCAACAGCATCGAATTGCTGACTCATGTTGAGGTTGTGATCCACCACAGCTCCCAGATCCTTCTCAGCTGTTCTGCTGCCAAACCAGATACCCTCCATTCTGTATTTGTGCACTTGGTTTCTCTTCCGTAAGTTTAGCACCTTGCATTTGTCATTGTTGAATTTCATTTTGTCGTCTATAGCCCAGTACCCCAATTTATCAAGATCCCTCTGAATTTTAGCTCTATCCTACAAAGTCTTAGCAACCTCCACTAGCTTGGTGTCACCTGCAAATTTAATCAGCATGCCCTCTATTAGGACTGGCTTTATGGGTGTGCAACTGCCCAGGGCGCAGTAGTCAGGAGGCACTGTGATCAAGACACTGCCAGCACCCAGATAGGGTAAGAGGCGAGTGTCCACTTGGCTTTGCTCCCCACTGGTGGGTGGCTTTATTGGCCTGCCTGACGTCCCAGCTCTGGAAAGGGTGGGCGAGTTGGGCCAGTTCCCGGCTGGGGGAGGGGCTGATGTTACAGGGGGTGTGGCTGGGGGAGGGTCTGCCCCGGGAGCCCTGGTAGGCCCAGGAGAGTGCCCTGCAGGGTGTGCTGGGGCCAAGGGCTGGCCTTGCTCCCAGGGCTTTGCACTATGCTGTGGAGGAGGACGGGGAGGTGTCTCCTGCACTCCGACCAGGCTGCCTGGTGCAGCCTGCCCAACCGAGTAGCTGCTCACCCACCCCCCCAACGGCTGTGGAGCAGGGGTGGATGGGGCATGCAGCAGAGTCCGAAGTTGGGCAGCTCTAAGGAGTAGAGGCAGCAGGGCTCCCTGGGCAGGTTGGCAGCAGCTTGGGGAAAACAGACCCTGTGCTGGGTGCATGTTATGCTGGGCTTCAGTTTGTGCCGCGCAGCACTTCCAGTGCCCCCAGTGCTTTGCATGGTTGCCAACCTGGTGTTCTTGCGGCTGGTAAAGAGGCTCAGGTGCTACACTCAGCGCTGGCTCAGAGTATGGGATGCCCGGGCCTTTCGCAGCACTTTGTGCGGTAGGCACACACAATCCCTACCGCAACTTAAATCAGCTCCAGTAAACTCCAAGTGTGGGACCAGAATGTGGCTCTCTCCGTAAAGAAAGGATGCTAAAATACAAGTTTGCCCATGGGCCCCATTTTTCCTAAGGTGGGCTTTGTTTTCTGTTCTTACATCCAGGACTATTTATAAAGATGTTAAACACCAGACCCAGAACAGATCCTTGTGGAACCCACTTGAGCCCTTCCTCCAAACTGGCATTTGATTAATAATTACTCTTTGTGGGTGGTTGTTTAACAAATTATGTATCCACTTAATGGTAGTTCTGCCGAGCCCACATTTCTGCAGCTTTCTGATCAGAATGTCATGTGGGACTGTCTCAAAAGTCTTGCTGAAGTCTAGGTACATTATGTCCACTGCAATCTCCCTATTCACCAAACCAGTTACCCTATCAAAGAAGGAAATCAAGCTGGCATGATTTGTTTTTAGTAAATCCATGCTAACTGCTAGTGATTACCCTTTCATCCTCCAGGTATTCACAAATTGAATGTTTTATACATTGCTGTAGTAGCTTCCAAGGTATCCAATTTAGGCCGACTAGTCCTAAAAGTCCCTGGATCCTTCTTTCCCCCTTTTTAAAGATGGGCACTTTGTTAGCCCAGGACCTCCCCTGCCATCCATGAGTTTGCAAATGTTATTGCCAGTGGCTCCAAGATTTCTTCAGCTAATTCCTTCAGTACCCGTGGTTGAATAGCATCAGGCTTGGCTGACTTGAATTAATTCAAGTTGGTCAGAAGAGCTGACGTGTTCTTTACTTATCCCAATCTGCATCCTTTCTTCTTTATGGTAACTTTGCTAGTTGTACAGTCATTATTTTTTGAGAGAAGACTGAAGGAAAGTAAGCATTGAGCAGCTCTGATGTCCTAGCATCTTCTGTTATAAGTTCATCTTCTTCATTGAGCAGTGTATCTACACAACCCTTGACCTTTCTTTTTTGTCTGACATATTTGAAGCACCCCTTTTTGTCATCTCTAATGTTCCTTGCCAGCTGTAACTCATTCTTTGCCTTGGCCTTCCTGATTTTGTCCCTGCACGCTTATGCTATTACCATGTATACTTCCTTGGTGAAATGCCCTTCCTTCCGTTTCCTGTATGTATCCCTTTTGTTTTTTTAGATAGCTAAAAAGTTCCTTGTGCAGCCACAGTAGCCTCCTGTGGCTCTTCCTATCTTTCTTCTGCACTGGAATAGCTTGATGCTGAGCTTCTAGTATTTTATCCTTTAGGAACTGTCAACCCCCTAATTTCCATGGGATCTTGCCTACTATTTCTCAGAGTTGGTTGAAATCCACTTTTCTGAAGTCCAGTGACCTTGTTTTGCAGTTCTCATGTCTTCCTTTCCTTAGGACAGAGGTCCCCAAACAGTGGGGCATGCCTCCCTAGGGCAACATAGAGGAACCGTCAGGGGTGCAGTGAGGCTTGGGTGGACCCCCACAGGGGAGGAGAGGAAGAGCCCATCTCTGCTCCAACCCCACACCCCAGGTCCAATTTGCACCTGCAGCTCCAGCCCTTACCCTGGCCTCAGCTTGGGCCCCAGCTCTCAGCCCTGCTCCCAACCGTGACTTTGATTTGACTGTGAGCTTCTGATTGCAGCTCTTGGGGGACACAGAACAGGTAAGGGGGAGGTGTAACCACAAAAGTTTAGGGACTACCACCTTAGGATCTTCAATTCCATCAGATCATGATCACTTCCTTCCATGGCTTTCACAATAGTCTGTAATTTTCTTGAAGCCCGAATTCTTATTCCCAGGTTAAAATCTCAACTTTTTTCCTAAATGAAAAAGATTCAAGCCCTCCTGGCTGCAGAGAAAAGCTTGAAAACATGAATCTGAAAGGCTCAAAAATACCAGATGGCAAATAAAAAAACTTTATTTTTTTAAATCTATCTTTAAAGGACAGTATTGTGATTAGTTTGGGTTTAACTCATGATTTTAAATGCTTGGGATTGGTAATGTTGTGGTTGTGAGTGAGAAATCAAGTCCCTTACATGGGGATATCCACAGGTGAGATGTGTGTCAGGGAACAAGATACTGTGCTTGTGTATTATATATATTTTCAAGCTATGAATATCTCCAGTATATATATCTTGCCAGTATATACTCACACTCACACTCACACTCACACTCACACTCACACTCACACTCACACTCACACTCACACTCACACAAATAAAGATAAAACAATGTTTTATTTGAGGCTTGTAGAAATCATGTTAAATGCAGGTATTTTAAAACATGCATTTTATTGAAATATAAACTAAGATGTGTCTGACATCAACCCCCTTCTCAAAAATTCCGATTGAATTTCATAGGATGAAGTGATTCTCAAACTGTACAAAATTTAATGGAGAATTATACCCCTTTCAATAGGTTTTAACTATCCTACAAATAGACAATAAGTTAAAAATCTATTGGAAAGGGTACAATTTTTATCAGATGGCCTGATTTTGCAGAGGTGCTGCACACCTGCAGCTTCCATTGAAATCAGGCCACCTGTGACTATTGCTAATAGCTGGATCCAATTTATAAGACTGCAGGAGATAGGCTAAATCTTCAAATGAAAGAATCAAAGGTCACTTGTAACAATCACCTAATAGCACTGCAGGGCTTCAGCAATACCATAGCAGGCTTTTTATTTTTTTAAATTATTTTAAGTAAGGTTAGTTTAAAAAAGGGACTTAAATCAAAAAAGGCTTTTTAAATTTCTTGTGCATTTTCCATCTCTAAGGATCAGTGCTGAACTTGGCCTACTAAGACAGTTGTGAAGGCTAGTATCCCATCATCAACTTCTGGAGTCAACCAGTGCCCAACTGGCTATAATACCCATGCTCTAGAAGCAAGAGGTCCATCCATATGTTCCCCTTCCCACTCTGAAGCTCTTCCCCCACCTTCCTATGCTGTGCCCACACAGTGCTCAAAAGGCCACAGGCAAGAGAGGAGCTTTGTTAACCAAGCGCTATTGAATTGCCACCCCATAATGTTTCACACTGACCATTACAATTAGTTCACTATACGATTGTTGTTGCACAGAAGTACAATAGCTCACGCCACAATATACACTGTAGTTATGCAAAAGGAAGAAGGCAGAGAGGATTATTTTAAGACTAAATCTATTTTGGCTTTGGCCTGCCTTTAATATGCTTCAGGTCAGGTCAAATAGTCAGAAGAGCTCTGTATAGCTCAAAAAACTTGTTTCTCACAAACAGAAGTTGGTCCAATAAAAGATATTATCTCACCACCTTATGTTTCTAATCGCCTGGGACCGACATGGCTACATCTGACCTACTGGCATTTCTAGGTTTTAGAATCAGACGTGTCAAGCAAAATGGTAAATGATTTGCCTGGGGGATATTCTGTCACCTTTTATTTATTATTGGGTGTTGTTTATATAGTGTGACCAACTGATCCTCTTTCAGATGAAGGAATGTTTTAAGTAAAGCGATCAAGACTAAGTGCAACTTGATGCAGTGCATCTATTCCATACTCCCCAGGGTTACTTTGCAGTCAACAAGAGTAACTGAACACATTGCAAATTGTGAAGCCCTTTTGGCCTTTGGTGAGATGCCCAGTGAGGTGAAGCAGTGCAGTAGAGATTGCTGTGCTTTTTTCCAATCCCAAATGCCCACTCAATCCCGAGACCTTACTATGCACACTTCCTTCCTGTGAAGTTCATTACTTCCATCACATACACTAAAACACAGCAGCAGCAATGAGGCACTTTCTATATGAACTGACCAAACAATCTTAAATTGCATCAAATCACATAGGAGGAAATTCACCCAAGTAAATTCTAATTAAGGCCAGGGACTATTATGATTAGCTAGTCTGGCTTCTGGAATAGCCGAGACCATAGAACACTACCCAGTAATTTCTGCATTATGCTGTAGCTCAAACAGAAATTATGGTTTATCCTTTTAGAGAAACATCCCACCTTGATTTAAAAAGGCCAAACAAATGTCAAACGATTGTGAATCCACCACATTTCTAGGTAAATTATTCCAATGACTAGTTACCCTCATTGTTAAAATATTGGTGCCTTATTTCTAGTCTGAATTTGTCTAGCTTCAGCTTCCAGCCATTGGATTTTGTTATTTCTTTTCCCATCTAAAAAGCCCTCTCTTCCCATGTAGGTAGACTAAGACCAAGTTGCCTCTTAATGTTCTCTTAGATTAATTAAATGGATTGAACTTCTTAAATCTCATAAAAGGACTTTGGAATATTCTTTTTAGATCCTTCTCTGAACCCTTTTTCAACTGGACACAGTTTTCTAATCCCGGTCTTCCTAATGTTGTGTTCAGAGGGAATATCTTCTTACTCTCTTACGTGTTATTCCCCTGCTTGTAAATCAAAAGGATCACATTTGCCCTATTAGATACCACATTGTGTTGGAAACTCATTCAATTGGTTATCTACTAGAACCCCTAAATCCTTTTCAGTGTCACTGCTTTCCAGGGCACATGCTCTATCTTATAAGCATGACCTATGTTCTTTATTCCTAGATTTATTACTGTGCATTTGGCTATGTTGAAATGCATGTTGTTCAAGTGAACCCACTTTTACAGACTGACTTAGATTGCTTGGTATAACTGACCTGTCCCCATGGATTATTTACCAATTTGTGTCACTGACAACCTTTACCAGTAGTGATTTTTATGAATGATCTTGAAGAAAATATACCGAGTAGAATTGGGTCAAGAATAGATCCATGTGGAACCCTGCTAGAAACATCCCCATTGGATGATTTCCCATTTATACAGTTACTTTATGAATCATCAGTAAGCTAGGTTTTAATCCATTTAAAATGTGCTGCATAGACTTTGTAGTGATAAATTTTTGTATTGGAATGTCATTTCTAATTCAACTGCCGTACAGAAGCCTATATATATATATATATATAATGACTTTGTACCACTTATATTTATCTTAAATACTTTAAAAAAAAAAAAAGTGTGAGTGGGATTTAAGTGGTGTATAGACCTTGTGCTAGCTCTCTGTAGAGCCGATATTGATGTTACCATACTTTGTTGCACTGTCTAAGCCAGGGGTCAGAAAGCTTTGGGAAGGGGTTTGCCAAGTCCCCCCCCCCATGGGCTCAGTGCCCTGGCCAGGGGTGTCTGGTGCCCAGGGGCTACTATTTGTATTTGTGCTCCCCATCGGTGGCAGCAGCGGGGGTGAGGGGCTGTCTGCAGGTCCGTTTCCTGCTCTCCCACTCTCACCCCGCTGTGGGGGCAATGGGTGTGGCAGCAGTGGTGTACCCAGGGGCCATGCCCCCAGGCACCAGGCTGGGGTGCTGTCCAGGCCCTCTTCTAAGGAGCCACTCCCTGCTGACATCCCCGGCAGGGCCAGCCCCTCCAGCAGGGAGCAGCAGTGAGAGAGGCAGATGCCCCTGGGTCACCCAGTGGTGGGGGAAAGGCTGCCTGTCCCCTGCGCATCTGGGGTCCCCATGACTCCATCGATGCGCTCAGCACGGAGGCAGTGGAGGGGCTGGGAGGATGGGAGCTGAGGGGCTAGGTTGGCACAGTCACTGGGGATGTACGGGGGGGTGGGGCGGCACCTCTTCTGAGGGTCCCTCCCCACGTAGCACCCCAAGCACCACCTGATGTGGGCGCAGTGCCCTGGCCAGGAGCTGCTCCCACACACAAGCAGCACTGCACAGCTGCCACTCCCCCCCCCCAACCCTATCCCTCCACCCCCTCCCACATGATATGGGCCCAGCACCACCAAAATTATACAACCCTGAAGCATGCCACTCAAAATCTCGCATGCCATGTTTGGCATGCCTGCCATAGGTTGCCAACCCTTAGTGTAAGCCTCCAAAAGAAAGTTCTGAGTCAACCTTTATGGTCATTTCCAGTTTCTTTGAAAAAAAAAAAAAAAAAAGTTTTCTACTATTCCAGGGTAATGAGCTGAAAAAGGTAGTTCACATCACAGCTTTACTAGATGTACAGAAGTCACCCACTTTTAGCTGGAAAGAAAGACTGCCCCATCAGAGTTCTTATTACCACTAATACAAGCAGGGAAAACAAAGGATTGTATGTCAGTAACAACATAGCAGGCAATTTTTCATTCAAATTCTCCTGTCAGCAGCCAGATAAAAATGAAACAGTGGAAAGCACAAAGCATTTAGTCTGCAATAACACCACACTGTATGACCATGATCAAAACAGGACTGCATGAATTACAGCAACAATTTAGCCTGTTCTTCACTTTCCATTCTCTTGACTCTGAAGAGAAGAAACTGTCTTTGACCAAAAGCACCCCTGTATTCATATCCCACACACTATTGTAATCTTTATACAAACAATGCCTTATGAGTTATCATTTGAAAGGTAATAACTCACTGGTCATCATCATGGTGAAATATAAGTAGCAACATTATATGTAAAGTTATGAAATCCCCCTATATAATGTTTTATGGAACATATTCAAAGCCTTGCTCAAGCAAAAGTATTTTTCTGGGGAGATCCTGACCTGAGAATTGATCATCCATGTTGCTGGGAACCTGAGGTAAGGGTTTTACTTTGAACCAAGTCTCGCTTGATAAGCATTCACTAATAGAAAGTGTTGTATCTTTATTTCACTTGTAGCCATTTTTTACTTTAATTTCGAAACTTGTATTCACTTAAAACATCTTTATAGTTAAATAACTTTGTTTTATTTGTAATCTAAACTAATCCAGTGTTTGTGTTTAAACTGAACTGTTTGGGAACTCCAGTTAAAGTAGCAAACTGTGCAATATTAACCTTTTACAGGGGGCAATGAACCTTTAATATCTCCACTGTCCAGGAAACAGATGGACATCCAAATTTTCCCAAAAATGAGACTGTGAGTGTGATGGTCACCCAGCAAGTAGTAAGCAAGGCTGCTGGAAGCCAGAGCATGGCTATAATGTTACTGAGAAGCTGCTGGACCATGGCTGCAGCTATCCACAGACACTCAGGGTGTAGCATGCTGTAACATTTTGCTCTACTCACCACTGGATGACACCACCTCCTGGCAGTTCTGGGGATTAGGTCCATCGGGCCAATGCTCTTTCCAGTAGTTACACCCTCAGTTTCCCCTCTGTGCTTCCTCTCAGTCTCAGGAGACACAGCTGTCCTCTTCATGACTCAGCCCTCTGGCCAGGCCACTATTGTGGTTTTCCCCCTCAACAGTCCTCTTTTTTAGGAGTCTTCTGCTTCACTGCCTCATAGGGCCACTCCTGCAGGCTGGCAAGGGAACCCAGGTCCACCCTCTACCCCCACTTCTGGCTCAGGGAGCCTCAACACAGCAGCCAAGGTCTGTTCCCTTCCCTGCCATTCCCTACCCTCTGGCCTTCCCAACTCCTCTAGATTTGGGAATTTCTTCCCTTCCTCCTCCCAGGGAGTTGCTTTAGGGCAGATAAATGTGCCTTCCTTCTCCCAGGGCATTACTGCAGACTTCTCTCACTGCCTACTCTCCATCCTATTTCCTGTCTGTTGTAGAAGCTCTGCCTGTCCCTCACAGGTGAGCTTCTCTAATTAGCTGCCTACAGCCTAAAGTTCCACCCCTTCCCCTTGCAGCCTAATTAGCTGATTGGGCCCACCTTGGGCTACTCAGCTCTTGCAGGGCCAGTGTGAGGAGTGCACACTGCATACTGTCAGGCTGTTTGAAAGCAGCCCTGGTGGAGATACAGCAGCAAAGCCCTGAGAGGCACACAAGGTTGCAGGGCAGTCAGTGACAACCCCTCATTGGTCTGGATTGCATTCCAGAACATGACACTGTCCCCACTGTCATACCCTGCTATCCACATGCATCTTTGCTTGCAGTGTGACACTTCATATGATTGGGGGGGGGGAGGGAGAAAAAAGGATTTCTTTACTGCAGCAACTGTACAAAAGCTTCTACAAAAAGTCTGTCTGTCAAAGTCCATTACATCCTACAAGAAGTGTTACTTGACTGTGCACCTGAGAAAAGTGCTGTAAGAGACTCCAGAAGAATGGCAGCAAGGAGAGAAACAGCAATAATGAGTAGCCCTGCACCTACCGGAGCAACCCCTCTGAAAAAGTTAGCATCTCATTTAGAGATCTTAAAGCTCTGATCGGGCTAGCATGAGGATAAGTGGTAGTGTAGTCCTAGTAGCCTGGACAGTGGCAGTGAAGTCACAACTTAGCCATGTTGAGGACAATCCTGCCAAAAACTGGTGGGTACATACCTTGCACGGCTTAAGCTGCTGTTTATACCATTTATTCACCCTAGTTCTCTTAGAGCTGCTGCAAGTAGGTGTGTGGGAGTTGGGGAAATCACTCCTAGAATATAGTGGTGATGTAGCTAAAGGGCAAGAGTTAGGTAGTTCTAGATCCAGACCATGTCGGTCCTGAGTTAGAAGGCTGGGTTGTAGTCCTGGAGGAATGTTTTATCAGTGTCATGAGTCTTTTAAATGAGTGCACTACTGATAGTTTTTACCATAATTTCCAGGCACTATACTATATTAAATTGGGGGGAGGGGAATTGCTTTTTAATACATCATGCTACCTACCATCCAAATGGATACATACATGCCTAGATCATGAGTATGGCAGAAGAGCCCCAGGAGTGATTTCACCTATAGGAGTGCAGTGGTGTTTACAGAGTCTCTTTCCCTCCAGTATGTGCTGGGGGAGGGTATCTTTAAAATTCAGTGGGCTTCTATAGTTACCAGCCAGTGGAGGCTGTCTGGAATAGTCACTAGATTAAACTTCCTCACCTGCAAGCATTACCTGTTTCTGGGATGGATGCTTGTGACCCATTACAACCCTCCTCTGGACTGACTTTTCACAGCTAGAGGCTGCAGTCCATGGGTTGCAGCAGGAGGAGAAGCTGCATCTATGCCATAGAAGTTCTTAATGAGCTGAAGGGTGATTTAGTTGCTCATGCTTACCTATCAATTAAGGATGGCTAAAGGAAAGCTTGTTGCCACTTCTTGCTAACATGGGGGCAGATTTTGCAAACTCCTGTTTGCAAAAAGCATGCCTGATGAAGCCAGAGGGATGGCTCAAGTGTGTGAGGGCTCTTCATCTGAAGGAAGTGAAAGAAGGTCTGCAGAGTTACCACCATAATCCTTAGCTGCAACCCAATGAAGAGAGGCCTTTCATTTCCATACATTTAAATGTTGACGTATCAACCACTTCTTTAACTTCCTGCTGAAAGCCATTTGATATTTATCTTGCTGAGTAAACAACCATGGGTAACTTTTCTTTTGGTGAGTTGTTCTATATTTTTTGATATACAAATCTCTCAAAATACCATATTCCTCTTCACGTCTCAGCTACCTATTTGACCAAGTCCATTCAGTAATGGGAGAGAGTGAAATCCAGCCCACTAGCCAATAAATCTGGAGCTCTCATATTGTAAGTAAGGCTGTAGTAATCAACCCTCATTCCTTAAAAACAATAATCCCTTATTGCCCATCCATAAGTTCTGTACAAGTACTGCTACTGTTATTAAACTCTTGGATGCTTGTTTTGACTAGTTCAGAGCCTGGTGACTTTGCCATGCAGCAGCCACCTTTTCCCAACAACACCCTGAGTATAGAATTAGTGCATGAAGTCAATTTAACAAATCTAGAGGGCAAATCAATCCCTTGTGGAACTCCATTGATTTTACTGGTCATGAATGTAGCCCCTTTACTTCAGCAGGGCCAGTTCATATGATGCTATGAAACCTGTGGCTTGGAAGATACCATTCTACCAGACATGCTAGTGGTTGTTTCTGTTCAAGCCCTACTGCCATAAGGTGCAGAATAAGAGCTGCTTTCTGCTGAGAATGCTGGAGGGAGAAAGACTTCAGGCATCTGAAAAATTAGCATCTTCCTTCCAACTTTATCATGACCTGGGTTGGGAGCACACTGCAGGTTCTCTCACATTTAGCAGGGAATCTTCACCCACAATTTCCCCTAGTACTTTCACCTTCTCTTTCTGTTGACCTTACAAATTCCTTAAGTAAACTCTTTGGATCAGGGACTCTCATTCCATTAGAGAAGAATCATAGTCCAGTGGTCAGGTACTACCCTGGGGACTAAAAGACTATTCAAGTCCCTGCTCCATTACAGGCTTCCTGTATAGCTATGGGTAAGTCACTTAGCTTATCGGTGCCTTATCTCCCCATTTGTAGAATGGAGAGAATAGCACTACCTAACAGGGGTGTTGTGAAGATAAGTGCATTAAAGGTTGTGAGGTGCTCAGATGCTATGATAATGTCTCTGTCTCAACAAGAGATACATTGTCATTAAGAACATTACCAAGTAAGGTAAGGGGATTGAAGAAGGGTGACTCACCACCTGGTGCAACTCCTCAGAGCCAGGCATGCTTCTTCAACTCCAATATCTGCTTTTGCCACTCCAAGCCTATGGTAGTTTGCCAGGTTGCCTATAGTCCCCACCCCATCCATAGTAATAAAGAATCCAAACAAGCAGTCCAATGACTCTGTTCCAAGTCTTCAGCCCCATCCTGGGCTCCATAACCCTTTCACAATTGCATCAGGAAGGCTTTCCAGCACCTTCCTTGAGGGCAAGTAGGGAACCCAGTCCTTCCCCTGCCCTTGGTCCCAGCCCAGAGAACCTATAATAAGCAGCAAAGCGTTTCTTCAGAGTGACTGCTGTTTCCTTGGGCCACTTCCTACCTTCATCTGTCTCTAAACTCCCTTCACAGATAAACTCCTAGAGCTTTCTCACTGGAGGGTCCAGTACCATTTCTTTCTACTTTGCAGCCAATAGAGAGTTCTCCATAGCAGTAGTCTCTCTGTCTGAGCTGCGATTTTTTATCCCAACTTTTGCTGCTCAAATAATTAGCCACAGATGGGGGAAGTAACAGTTTGGTCCATTAACCCTTCGGTCGTTGTTGAAGCAGTTGATCTATACATACCCATCCCTAGGCCAAAATGGATCACTCTCTTCATTAAAGAACTGGAAAGTGGGATAAATGGAGCATTAACTATATTTAAAGATGACTGATTGGAAGTGTGGTAAACAAAGGCCAGTGAAGAGAATTGCAAAGGGTTAGAACCATGGGTAGGCAATCAGAAAATGAAGTTCAATCTGGAAAATATGCAAGCTAATTCATCTGGGAAAAGCTAACTGGAAACACAGCAATTGGACAGGACAGGGATTTGGATGCAACTCCTCAAGGGAGATAAGGGATAGCAAATTACATATGAGCTTGGAAAGGGATATGACAATGAAAATATCATAGCAAACTTAGGGTATGTATGTAGAGGCAGAAGGTTAAAAATCAGAGAGCTGGTAGTCCTTTTCTAGATAGCACTAATGAGACCACACTGCGGACACTGCATATGGTTATGAGCATATCAGTGCCAAAAATATCAACAAGTTGGAGGGAGTTCAGAGAAAGCAGCAGACATAAACATGTAGTTGGAGGGATTAATTTATGAGGAAAGCTTAAATGAACTAAATACCTTGGTTTAGCTAAATAGTTACAAGGAGGGGATAAGATAACAGTCCACAAGAGTGAAGAATGTAATTGCCAAGAAGGGAGATAAATAGGATACTTAAGAGATCTGGTTTTACATCTGCTTTCATGCTGCCCCTTTGCTTGAAATAACCTCCCATCTCTTCTCTTCCAAATGTCCTCTGTCCCATCATCTGTCAAAGCTCTCCTTACAATCCATTTTGTCTGTGAATTTTCCTGTTCTGATCTTCTCATGCAAGAAACATCCATATTCTCCTCTATCTTAACTGCTGCCCATAGAGTTAACTCAGGGGTGATTTTTTAATATTGTGTTTAACCTTCACACTTAAAAGCAGTAATGGACATTCCTATCTTAACTCCTCTAATAGTAATAGTTTAAACCAGTAGATTAAATGTCTGTTTAGTCAATGGAAAGGTCTAATGCCTATGATGTAAAATCCATCCTAGATATGTGTCATCTGGCTTACCAAATTTCAACCATACTAGCTCATCTTTGATGATAGCTGGAGTGGGGAGAGTGGCAGAACCCCCCAGTGTGCCAGGGCAGCTGGAAAAGAACTCTGACTTTCTGAGTCACAATTCTTTCACAGGCACACTGTCTTTACACAGGGATAATCTGAAAGATTCCATCTAGACATAAAAATACAAGAGTAGATCATTGACCCAGGCTGTTTTGATCTGCGTTTACACCACTGAAGAGTTCCCCTACACCAAGGGGAATCCTCATCTGCCCCTTTGGGACAAATTTCCAGCCACTGAGAATCTATCCCTAAATTCAAACATAGATACTAAGATAAAGTGGCTGATTTTAAAGGGATTGAACACTATCAGTCCCATTGGCTGCTCAGCACCTTAGGAAAACTGGGCTACTTATTTTGGTTCCTTAACATGGACTTAGTTTCCTAGCTTTAAACACACACAGGTTTGAAAATGTTGACCTTTGATTTTAGCACAGTTCTTTGAAGTCAAAGGCAAAACTCTCACTAAAGTCAAGGGAAATACAGTTGAGCACTATATTGTAGTACTGGAAAAACCCATCAATATTCAACTATTTATGTTGATGGAGGAAGTCAGTCAACCATATAAAATGGTCACATTGAAAAGCTCATGGACTCAGAGGGTGTCCTCTAAAATACTGTCAGGCTACAAACTGTCTAAGTTAGTGTGACCCTCCTATATCATACTTATAGCTCCACAAGAGCAGAACAAAACCTAAAAGGACTCTAGTATGCAACAAATTCTTAGTGCCAACTAGAAGTGACCAGATTGTACATTTAAGAGTGATCATTCTGTGAACACAAACTGCATAGATTTTATATTATTTTTTGTGAGCGGAGTTGTTCAATGTTTAGGTTTTTTTTACCAAGCAAATTGTGTTGCAAATGTATTTAACCTGATTTTCCTCATGACCTGTAGCTTCTGTACATGCCTACGCTACTGACCATCAGTGTCTACATGGGCCAAAATATCTTTACACATTTAAACAGAGCAGCTCTGCATTGTAAATTATGAGGACACAATCAATGTGGAATCCTATGGGGCCATTTACCAGGCCTGTTTTCAAACTAGTGCCACATGACAAAGTGATTGCGAATTCAAGTATTAACAAATGTACTGTACATGCCAATACAAATACCACATCTAGGGCCATCCAAAGCACACAAAGTCAACTCATCACCATATTTTTCATTTTAGTATGAATACCTCACTCCATGCATTGTGCCTCACTCTTTTTGAAGCCTATAATCATTCCAAACACTTTCATTTTGCTGGGCTCAAGTGCCTAGAGGCAACATGGCCTCAAAAGCTGCAGAAGACACATACTTTGCCATGGGGATACACTGTATGCTATAATCATCCCATTTCAGCATTCTCAGAATCATTGGTTCCCTTCAATGTGGTCATCCTGTCTTTTAGTTTCACAGCCTATTTTATAGGGTTCTTGCTCCTTGCTGAATTTTACACATTCATCCTCTCACTCTTTATGGCTTAGTACTTTGAACAGGATTGTCCAAGAGACCCCTGATAAAACACTCTAGCAATGCACTAGTCTCTCTTTTCTTGTGACTCAGCCCTCCAGCCAGCTCACTTATAATCCCTTCCATCTGGAATAAGAAAGTCCCACCAACAAATAGTTCAATAATGTTGTGTCATGTTTTTGGACCCAGTGACTCTTGCAACCCTCGTTTCAGGGCTTCCACTAGTCCATACATCTTGTATCAGGGAGTTTCACATCTCTTTCTTTTGTGGCTTGTAGGGGAACCCAGGCACTCCCTCTTCTCTGGGTTCCAGTCCAGGGAACCGGCCATGAGCAGCCAAAGTCTGCTTCCTCCAACCCCTTGCTGGTTCCCTGGATTTCTTCCTACCTTTGCCTGCACCTATGCCCTTTTCCTCAGCCCCTTTCTGTCTCTACAAAGTCCTTTTGGGCTCTGGTCATGAGCCACATCTCCCAGGGGTTTCCCCCTAGATATTCAGTTCCTGACCTTTTATCAAGGCTTCCTGAAGTGGTTTGCTCAACCTCTTATCATTTCTCAGGGTCTCTCCTGGCCTACTGTCAATATTCCCATCTCAGAAAGAGCTCCCAAAGCCTAATCTTCCTCTTCCTTTCTCTAAACCCTCTCACATTGCTTCATGAAGACCCAGTCCCAATCCTGGTCGGTTTAATAATGAATTGGTTCTTCACACCCTCCAGATGCCACCAAGTGGACTAACTGAGCCATCAGGCTTCATTAACCCTTTTGATGACAACGTGTGTCGTACACCCTATTGTAGTGATCAAATCTACCATTTTCATGTATGTCTCTCAGCCTTAGTTTAAGCTGGGGCTTGAGAGTCACACTGAATCAGATGAATGTTCTATGAAGAATCTGGCAATTCCACTAGAAACACAACAGAATCTGGTAAAAAACTCAGATTTTTAATTAAAAAGGCTATTCACATGTTAGGAGAAAAATGGGAACCTGTTTAAACTTTCCTCACAAGGCTGGATGTTCATTTTCCCCCTGGAAACAACACATATAATAGAAAATACTTCTACTCCTAGGTGAGGATGTGGGCCACCATAAACTTTCATAATAAGAGGAGGAATCCCACTTGTAGCTATACAGATTAATTTCTATACCTTGCTACCAATTTTCCTGCTCCTAAAATGGGTTTGTAACCTACTAAAGCATAACAAGCAGTAAGCCATATCTCTATTTGCTTTAGGTCCAGCCCAAAAGCTATTGCTTCCTTTTCCATCACATTCCAGTTCAGGACCAATCTCAGTACTATTATAAATAAACAGGAGGAGCCTGATTTCCCCCTATCATTCCTGAAGGAGCTTCGGAGAGTGTTATTTATATCCTTTAGAGGAAGGATTGAATAACCAATAAACTTTATATTATAACCAGTAGCTGAAATCCTGTGCTGTCACAAATAAACCACCATCTGTGCAGTCTCTCTCAAACAACCAACAAAATTGTTGCATCCAAATTAGCTTTGGAGTAATGATGATGGTTTATCGAGTTATCTCTGACATCATAAAGGTCTAGGACTCTTGTCATGGCATAGATACATGCCTTACCCTAGTAGTGAACAGCACAGGTGTAACTCATTAAGTCAAAATGTCTGAGAAACTAAAAACTGGATAGTAGCAGACCATAAATCCCAGTGATGATTGAACCAGGTGATATTGTGAACAAAAAGATCCTCAGCCATGCTTGTATCTAATTTGATTACTTCACCCTGACTCAACAGACATCCTAGGCTTCAGAGTGTGACACAGAGTGAGTGGCAATCCTGAAATTTTATTATAATGAGCTAGGCTGCAATCATGCAAAAACATATGCATGTAACTTTACTTATGTACATAGTCCCAGCAAAGTCAATGGGACTGCTCCTGTGAGTGAAGCTAAGCACGTGCATAATGATCGGCAGGAGCAGGACATTAGTTCAAATCTCAAGCATTTTGGTAGTTGACATTCTGTAGGCCTGGCGTAGGCTCTGTAGCCTATAACTCACGTTTTCATTGCCAATAGCAACTCTTTGTCCAAATTCCTTGTATCTCTTTGTGGCTTTAGAATTATCAGTGACAGACTCAAGTAATTAAACATCACATGTCGTCATGAGAAGAAACCATTCTTTGAACCATCAGCAGGACCTCTGCTGTGTAGCAGACCTTATGAAATAATGAATATGACTTGGCCACGTGGCCTGTTTTTTTTTTCTTTTTAATGAACAGTGAAGTTCCTTTCCCACTTCCCAAACCCACCTTGGCAGACAGAAAAACCATTGACGGACAGACAAGAGGGGGATGTTTTTGAACTTTTCCTCCTGTATGTTCACAAGACTGCATTGGTCCTGACCAGGCCTTTTGCTCCCCTCCAATATTTTACGCAGTTTTTCAGTGTAGGCAGGGTACTTGCTCTCTTGCATTTTCTTCCTGAAAGAGGCTGTTGTTCTTTGTGTTTCCCAAATGACAAGTTTGGAACATTATCAGACTGGAGCTTTACTCAGAAAAATGTTTTTATGTACAGTAAAAACAGTGAGAGTTCTGTAGCACTTTAAAGACTAACCCATTTATTTTTTTGCAGACATTGCAATGTAATCCCTACCTGGTGAGATTTAGGAAGGTGAGAGAGGAGAGAGTAAATATGAATTTAAAAAACGCACAGAGAGCACTATAGGAATCATTCCACATCATCCCTACAGATCTTGGTTAGAGAAAGCCATACTAAATGTTCAGTACTTGCAATGCTCATTTCTCTCCCCCACCCACCCATCCCCCCTGATATCCACTGCATGTAGAACATTCAGTATGCTGACACACAGCATTGACTAGTGACACTCTCATAGGACTGCCCTGTAGTTAGAAAACCAAAGAGTACAATCTTTGCTTAGTATGATCAAAGAACTTCCCTTATCTCATCCTGAGAAAATGCATGAAAAAAATACTGATAGGTCATTTTCCCATGGGGCTACATTAAAGATATTTGGCAAGCTTACAAGAAACTAGAAACTTACAAAGACAACCATGTTAAACAGGTGACAGAAAGTACTGTAATATTAATGGTGTCTGCTGCAGCTGATGAGAGCAAAATGATCCCATGAGTTTCCCCTTGGTGATAGGTCTGATATAGCTTTGCTTAATTAAAACTTTTTTTTTTTAAAGCAAGAGTGACTTAGAATAACTCACCCAGATTTGCAGATGTCTTAAAACAAAACTGGCTCCTATTAGAAAGCCAGTTATTCATTCCTTTTGATTAGCAAAACTGCCATACATTTATCAAACAACAGCATGGTAATAATTTTAATCAAGGAGTTGAAACAAGATCAGTCATCATCAGAAAGCATGTCTCATTAAGTTTCCTGTAAAGAACATCTAAATGAAGAGAAAAAGCAGAGTCATTTCTTAAAATGTAATTGTAACTTCATTAACACACTAATTTAGGAGGCATTTCTAATCGTGTAGCAATTTTCTCAACCCTCAGAATAATGAAATGTGTATACCAATTGACTCTTTAGAAGGTCTTCAGTTATAAGAGGCAAAGTCTCTTTTGGAAAGACTGTGTGTCTATAGCTGCTGGCTGCACTAATGAGACAAGAACCCTGTAAGATTTAGTTCCTGAGTCAGCAAGGCACTTAAAAACAGGAATAGTTCCACTGAAGTCAATAAGACTACTCACATGCTTGAAGTTAAGCACATATTTAAGTACCTTCCTAATTGAAGGCCCAAGTTGGCAACCGGTAGTAGCAAACTGGTTGGCAAGGGGCTGGCTGTGAACCAGCTTCTTAACATGCATTTGGAAGTTTGAATTTGTGATCTCAAAGCTCTCCTGCAGCATTCCAATGAAAGGGTCAATTTATCCATCTAACCAAACCTCACCAAGCCCTAGGGTGATTAGGAGTGAACAAATAAAACATGGTTTAACTAGTTCTCCTTCTTGAATAAGAATAAATTAGTGCTGGTGAAAAAAACCTCTTAGCACTCAGTGCAAAGCAAAGACAAAGCGTATTTTATTTTCTTCTGAACTTCAATTTTGTCGTACTGGGATCTCAATAAGCAAAGTTGCTGCTGGAAGAAATCTATCCACTGGACATCACTTCTGATCCTGAAACTATAGCATGGAGAGTGCTGATTAAGTTACCAAATTTAGTTCATATTCTTGAGATTTACATATGTGGCCAACCAAAATAACCCAAGACACATGTGGGGAAGTTTCTCGTAGTCAGTGATTGGCATTTATTGAAATGAAAGATGAAAAGGGAGGCTCAGCCTTTGTTATCCATGATGTTTAAATAGAGCAATAGAGAAGAGACACCAATGTCTGTATTTTACAGTTAAGTACCAAAACTTAACTTGATTCCTTTTTTTAAAACCACTTTGCACAGCTCAAAAAGAGACAGCACATAAGCCTATTTATAGATGAAAACAATCTGCTTGTCCACAAATGACATTACTTTGGAGGCTAAATCTCCAGGAAATTACTTTGGCTTATTCATTGAAAAAATAAAACAAACAAACAATAAAAAAAACTTGTGAAATTGTTTTATATACAGAAAAGAAAGGTTATTAAGAGCAACTCAGATAAATTCACTCAAAATCTGGATTAGATTTTTTCCTTGGGAGATGAAAGCTATCAAGTCATATTCAAGCAGAGAGAGGCAGCAACTAATTGGAAGGAGGGATGATGGCCTTATGGTTAAGGCACACAACTAGCAACCAGGAGAACTGGGTTCAGTTTCTGGCTTTGACTGTGTTACTTTGGGTAAATCACTTAACCTCTTTGTGCCTCAGTTTTCCATATCTAAAATGGGGTTCTAATACTTGCTGTCTCCCACCCTTTGTCTAGTTTAAACTCTTCAAATCGTGGACTGTCTTTACTATGTGTCTATAGTGCGAGAACAGTGGGGGCTTCGAAGCTGAGTTAGTGGTTCTAGGTGCTACTGAAATACAAATAGAAGAATAATAAATTGCACAGTTGTTACTAAATGTTGGAATTATCAAAGCAATATTGCTAGACGTTGACCTCCTCCTCTTGGTTGCCATTTAACCATGGTTAAAGTGAAACAGAATATTTTTATTTTTCAGATACCATCGCCCAGTTCCCTGTTCGCTCAAACATGCTCAAAGATGAGTGTTCTAGAGAGATGATTCATAGTGCTGTAAAGATATTGTTGAAACTGTAGTTCTATTGAACACTAGTGTATGACTACGATGGTGGTTAGACTAGTTCAACCGAAACAAAAATAAGACTTTATCCTTTGAGTCATGGTTGTATTGTATTAGTGCACTTCAGTGGAAATTTATTTAACCTCCTCATTTAGTTTACCCAGTTATATAAAACAATTAGGACGCAGAAGTGATGGGTCTCAGTAATGGCCAATTCAAACCTTAGGGACAGATTGCGCTCTTCTCTATTATGCGTGAGTGGGGGAGGTGGGGTAGAAAGGAGTCCCCATCCTTTTCTCTACATGGCCATGCTAAAGTGGTTCGGATTGCTACTGTGGGTGTGGTAAGGAATGCACAGAGGGGTTTCCCCAGGTGCTTCTCTGTCTGAAAGTAAGTAGGCTGGCAGAGATTGGCTGAGGGTGTCAACAGGAGGGGAAGGGGAGTTTGCTGTACCCTATTAAGGGTTGTACCAATTTAATTCCCCCCCCCATACCTCTCCTGCCAGTACTAGAAGAATTGTGCCCCAGGGTAGTATCTGAGTCACAATACATCCCAATATGAAGAGCTTTGGGATCCATCCAAATGAAAGATGTGAGATGTTTCAGGATGAATAAATGTGAGTCACTGTCTTGATATTTCCTTCTTTTCATCACTGTTACTACACTATCCCCTTGGTTTTCAGTTTCTGCCTGAAGCTGACACCGAACCAGCAGCATCTACTGAAGTTGGCTGAATCACTTTGTCTTTTTTCCTCCCCAGCGCCTCACCTTTCTCACAGAACAGCCTTCTCCATTTCCAGGCTCATGCCATTAGCCTCTGAAGTTTTGCATCAGATAATCTGTCATTGATGGAAGTGTGTGTTCTGTTTCCAGGCCTGCTTGTGAGAAAACTCTGCAAAGAGAGCCATGTGTTTATTTCTGAGAACATGGTGTCTGTCCAACAATGTGTCGAAGTTGTCAGAAGTACTTTTATTATCATACCCTGGTGAAATGATTTGCCTGAAGGGGAAATGGAGCATTAATAAAAGAATAAAATGCACATTGTTCATGGATGGATGTATTCATACAATTTCTTCTGTGCAGTGTACATTCCTGCAGTCCTCTAGCTGATCAATAAACATGTATCAGTTCATAAGAATCACCTTTGGGTTGGTACACGCAGGTAATTCCTGAACTATCCCACGGGAAATTACTCCGAGCCTAGATCAAAGAGCCCTTTCTGCTATACCAGAGCACCAGCTAATCCTTACTTTGGAAATGATTGTTCAGCATGATGGAATGGCCTACTAAGCAAAACCTGCCCTCTGAACATTCCTATCATAACACAGGGCTGCTATCTTTCTGTCACAACATTGCATTGAACAAGTAAGATATCATATCCTGTTTTGTCTCCTAGCAACTTTCAAACTAGAAATGGCATTTTTGTTCTTGCTGTTTTATGCACGCATGCTCTAACTACATTGGCATCTGTAGGAGCTGGGCACAGGGAACTGAGGAGAGCATTTGTATGAATTGTTGCACAAATCTTAAATATCCTTGCTGAGAAAGATCAAGGTATGTTTCTTCATTATGTTTCATTTAGGGACATTAGGTGGTGGTAAATTAGTCAATGTCTTGTTAGTGTACAAACCTTAGCAACAAGAATTGGATTAGCTCCATTACATAGCGCTTGAACCGAGGAGGGACAAAGTTCCCTTGTTTAACATATGTGAGGGCAGAACTGCAGTGAGAAGGTAGGTTACCCTTGTAAAAGTGAAAGAGTATCACATTTCAGCACAATGTGATCATCCTAGATTCAGCAATTACCTTGGCAGCACTAATACTGCAACTAGTTGAGAATACGTAAATCACACAGGTGAGAGCCGTCTGATTTCCTAGACCAAGGGTGCTCACTTGTTAGTAGGAATGGGTAACCTGGTTCTGATTAGAAGAGAACTAACGCAAAATGGAGCTTCCTTTCCATTGCCCTACATAAATCACCAATTTAGAATCCTTCAGAGGGGCTCCGCATGGCCACAAGGACCCACAGTAGCAGATCCTGACCAAGTACCAGTGCCCTAGTTTGTTAATAGGAAGCATTCTCCTAATACTGGCTCATTTCTCTCTCGTGTGTTTTAATTCAACCAAGTAACCACATTCCACTATGAGATTTGTATTCTCTGCACCAGGAGAAAATGCTAAGAAATGTGTTACCCTCAAGCAGAGCCTCAAGCTACATTCTAGATTTCAACTCCTTGAAAAAATCCAACCATTTTTCTAAATTTGTACTGTCTTTTTGTCTGCTTTCTCCTTATGGTCCAGTTCATCAGATAGGCTCATCATTGATTCACCATATAGTCCTGTTAGAATAACCATAAAACTCACCATCATGCTTGCTTTAGATGCCAAAATAGCTTGAGCTGCAGTACGGAAAAGCAGAAGTGGTAAGATTGGAATCTGAAGTCTTAAATCAAAGACATTTCCTTTTTAATCATAATCTGAAAGCCTTCTTAATCTGCCTTGTCTGACGGTGAGCAGTTGAAGAGAAAATGTTTTTTACATAAAGTATAACAGTAGTTAGTAGCTTCCAACTACAACTCTGTGACTCATTCTTGAAATCTCTGTGCTAATACTAGCATGCTGAATTCAGCAACAGTGACCCAACAATGACTTCGAGTGGCTCCACAGACTGAAGCAAATATTTACATTAGTTGAAACTGTGGGGTGGTGGGTGGCACATTGAAAGCCATGTTTGTCCTGCGGATTATGTCATCGTTCAGAACATAGCCTCTGTGTGGAAAAGGCAAAGGAGCATTTTAATTGCCATTCTCCTCCCCCATCATCATGGTGCAAATATTTTTAAGATTACTCTGCTGTGAAAATTGTGTGATAGCAAATAGCAAGAAAACAAAGGGCATTATATTCCCAAGGGAAAGAACAGTTCTCTTCCTGATTAACCAAAACACTCATGAATAGAAGAGACACAAATGGTGATTAGAAACATTCCTTAAATTTTTCTCTATATGGAACCAAAAAAGTATCAAATAATAATATTGCTTAAAGGACTAGTTTTAACAATATCTAAAGAATTAGGGAAAAGTTCATTAGTCCACAGGAAAAAAAATGGAATTCAAGTTTCAGATAAACAATATTAAAAAAATCACAAGATCATTCACTGGACAAACTAAATAAGATTCAGGCCTAAAAGCGAAAAGACAAAGGAAAAAGAAATGACAAATTACCTTTGTTAAATACTTTATATTCACATTGTACTATTCTGATGGATTACTGTGGCACTTGGTCCAGTTCATTAGGGTACAGAAACACACGAGAGTCTCCCAGATTGAGTCTTAAATAAAGAAAGCAAACACTTAACTTTATGTACAACTTTAAATTCATATTAAAAGAAAAACAAAAACATACAGCCATAAATAGAGCAGAGTGAATAATTTGCAGTGAAAAATGTAAATATGGAATTCAACCTCTTTTTTTGTCTGTTGAATGCCCATGGGCAGATCATGGCTTAGACCAGGGGTGGGAAAACTTTTTGGCCTGTAGGCCACATTTGCATATAGAAATTGTATGGTGGGCCATATACGGAGTTGGGGGGGAAGGGGCAGGACTGTGCAGGGGGAGCAGCTGTCATGCGGCGCTGCTTGGGGCAGCTCCAGCCAGGGTGCCACAGGGCCTAGGTGGGAGAGGGGCAGGGGAAAGAGGTGGAGTTGGAAGGGGGAGCGGCCTCCACCACACTGCAACCACCAGTTGAGCTGGAGGGCCTCATTAAAAGCTCAGATGGGCCATATGTGGCCCGCGGGCCGTAGTTTGCCCACTCCTGGCTTAGACCCTGATTTTGCAAGCTGCTCTGTGGAGTCCGATTCCTCCACTTCCCTGAAGTCCCATTGATTTCTATAAGGCTGCAGGATTTGGATCCTATTCCTTATTAAGACATGTTCAGTTATTTTCCGCCTATCAATTAAATGTCAAACAGTGCTCAAACTGTGTAGCTTAGCTTTGTCAATCTTCCTGAAATGGCTGTAGATGCTCAGATGCTCACCCCTTCTCAAAGGCCATCTGGACAACAATCTGGTCCAAAAGGAAAGCACAAACAGAGATACTCTTTGTTTACTATACATTGCAATTAAGTAGCAGATTAATGCTGCTGCATAACATATTGTTTTCCCCACATAATCAAAGTTATTCACAGACTTAAGTGTTTGCAAGGTCAGGTTCTTAAATGCTCCGAGGGCACTTTGAGCTCCTCTGTTGCAATTTTCCCCTTCAGCCTGGTAGCCTTGGTCAGGAGTTGAGATCTGGTAATGTGGGCAAGATGTGAAATTTAACCCCTATTTACTGCTAGCCTATCTCCATGTGATCACTTGCTTACCTTCCTACAGTATCTTATTGACGTGTCAGCACAATTTTTGATATGCAGTCCAAGCTGACTTTTAGAGCCTGAAGTTGAATGTTATAATTGGTTAGATTCTTCTAGTCCTTGATGGGTTTTTTTTAAAAACCCTGGTATAAGGTACTGTGCTGAAAGTGGGATCCCTTTGAATGCATATGCTGTTAAATATTTGAATAAATTAATCTTAAAAATCAGGATTTGGAATGAAGCTCACTGCCTTAACAACGAGAGTCCTGGAGCACTTTAAAGACTAACAAATTTAATTTTTGCAGGCATGAGCTTTCGTGGGCTGTAACCCACTTCGTCAGATGCAGGGAATGGAAATCAGATAGGGGTATATATATACAGTCAAGGGGAAAGTATAACAATGGAGCGGGGTAGGTAATAGCAAAGTCCATACAATTAGAGTAGCTGAGGCCTATTCACAGCCACTGATTAGAAGGTGAGACTGTGTGAACAGTGACAGTTACTTCTTGTAATGAGATAACCATTCCAAGTCCCTGTTCAGACCCAGCCTGATTGTGTCACATTTGCATAGGAGTTCCAGCTCTGCAGTTTCTTGCTGACGTCTGGTTTTGAAGTTTTTTTGTAGAAGTATGGCAACTTTCAAGTCAGCTACAGAGTGTCCTGGGAGATTGAAGTGCTTTCCAACTGGTTTATGGATGTTCCCATTTTTATGTCTGATTTGTGTCCATTTATTCTTTTGTGTAATGACAGTCCGGTTTGGCCAATGTATGTGGCAGAGGGGCATTGCTGGCACATGATGGCATATATTACATAGTAGATGCGCAGGTGAATGAGCTCCTGGTGGTGTGGCTGATGTGGTTAGGACCTGTGATGGTGTCACTAGAGTCGATGTGTGGGCAGAGCTGGCAACGGGCTTTCTCTCAGGGATAGGTTCCTGGCTTACTGTTCTTGTTGTATGATGTATGGTTGCCGGTGAGTATTTGCAACAGACCTATTTGCTATCCCTGCAACAAACCCTGCACATTTTCCCCTAGGTTACATTTGCACTATGATGGTGTACCTTTTGCACCTTTCTGATATGCCCAGTCAAACACAGCCCTAGAAAGATTAACAGGATCCAATCTTGCTCTCTCTCCAGTTGCAATTGTACTCCTCTAAGCTTCTGCACATGCCTGATCTGTGGTCTCTAAAGAGTCTCCCGATAAACGGTAAATGCACTAGAGAAAGAAGGCAGTAGAACGACAGGAAATTCAAGAATCTGAATGGGGAAACAAAAAGAGACGCAGAGGAGGGGAAAAACTAGAGAGAAGCGACTGCTTTTAATAGGGCTGTAGTTGGCAGGCCAGATATGCATGTATTCTGAATGAACACAATATTCAGTTATCATGGTGGTGTGAGCCTAAAGCTTCTAGTACAGCCAGTATTCTGTTCATGGCCTCACAGTACCTGCATCTACTACCAACCATAGCCATCCAACAGCTGAGAATCACACAGGGCTAGACTTTTCTTTCATTTACACTGATGTAAATTGAATTAGGAATAAATCCACTGACTTTCTTGGAGCAAGACCAATGTCAGTTTGGTACAAATAGGATCAGAACCAGGCCTACAGCGTGTTCTCCTTTCTGATGATGGGTGCACTAGCCGTGTATGTACAGACTAGAAAACAAATATTTTTGCAGACTAATTTGTATTACACAAATGTGCTAAAGAGCAGGATCTTTATGTTATAGTAAGAAAAAATGGAGAACAAACCATTTTACCTCACCAGAGCACAAGAAAACACCTTGATGCTTACATTTTTAATCTTATACATCCAACAGCTAACTCATCTCAAATACCATTCTGCACAAAGTCATAGGCTTTGGTAATACAATGAGAGCTGTTGGGAGATATTTGAATTCTAAAAAGAATTGTGACACAAAGGAATCCATGAAGGTCATCATCTTGTTCTTCAGCTAAACTTTCTGGAACAGAAAGCTGCAGGAATGGCTTCTGATATTTATACAGGATATTAATACAGTTTAAAAGTCATCACTTCAGAGGGTCTCTATTTTTGGTGTGTTCTTTCTCTGCGCTTTTGTCACTGTTACCACACAGATCCCACATTTCATGTTACAAAATATATTTATGTCCTTTGCCACATGCGGATTTTTCTTACAATATGTACAAGTGGGTGTGCAGATGATAGGCATGCATTAAGAGAGTATGTGTGGTGCGGAGTGCAAAGGTGAAAAGATGACTTAATTTGATGGAGTAATCCGCAGAGTTTGAAGGAAGAGTTAAGTAGAAAGAAGCAGGCCAGTGGGTTTAATGGTACCTGGAGGATAGAATTCCAAAGGTTGCTATCTTCGCTAGGACATTAGATCAGTACATGTCTACCACGCTAAGGGAGTGGGGTGGGAAAAGGAAACTATAGAGAACAAGGAAACCCCCAGTAAAGGATCAGATTCTTCCCAGCCTATATAAGGGGCCTGGGAGAATTGTAGTTCATGTGGTCTGCTCTGTACCTACTTCCCCAGAACATAAAAAATAACAGAATATTTGTAAATTTTTTAAATTAAAAAAAACAAAACAACAAATTAAAATGAAACGCAGCTCTCTACTGGATGGATCTCCTAGTGTGGAATCCCCAGCTAACCCTTTCTGACCAAAAATATTTTTTGGTTCTACCTCTTCGTTTGCAACACACATGGTTTCTTTCTCAGCTCCCAGTCCGTCCTCACATCCTGTTCAGCACACTCCCTCAGTTTGAAGTTCAAGTACTTTGCAACATACTAATTGATTATAAGAACATAAGAATGACCATACTGGGTCAGACCAATGGTCCACCTAGCCCAGTATCCAGTCTTCTGGCAGTGGCCAATGTGAGGTGCTTTAGAGGGAATGAACAAAAGAAGAAATTGGGTGATCCTTCCCCTGGCAACTACTCCCTGCTTCTGGCAATCAGGCTGATGTATGAGGTTGCATCCCTGACCAAATTGGCCAATAATCATTGATGGAGCTCTTCTCCATGAACTAATCAAATTCTTTTTTGAACACCGTTATAATTTTGGACTTCACAACATCCCCTGGCAAGGAGTTCCAAAGGTTGGCCGTGCATTGTGTGAAGAAGTCCTTCCTTATGTTTGTTTTAAACTTGCTGCCTATTAATTTAATTGGGTGACCCCTAGTGATTGTGTTATGTGAAAGAGTTAATAACACTTCCTTTGTTTTTTCCCCCATTGTAGGAAACTTTCCCGTGCCAATTGACAATCACTTGTGCAAGGACCAAAGCAGCACACTGGCGAGCAGCAGAGGGACCCTATTTGAAGCTGCTTGCATGGAGGAGTGAGATATTACCTTCTAAAATGGTGGCACAATTTAAAATTTTGTCCTCGTCAATCTGCACCAATACCCCAATCAACCACTCAGAACCTTTTCCCCAGCTTGAGTGCCCCCGCCCCTTGGGCACAACTCAACATGCCATGGGCGATCATTGCGCTGTGTGCTTGCCAGGGGACAGTGAGAAAAAGGTGTATTTTACAGTAATGAATCAATGGTGTTAGTGCACTGGCAATCATGCTTCTTTTAATTGTTTATTGTGCTTCTACAGATGTGCCCTTGAGGGGAAACCCCTCCACACCTACCGAGCGCCTGCAGCTGATAAGAAAATGACCATGCAGAAGCAAAGAGGAGATGTTCCAAGAACTCCTCCAGTCCTTTGAGGTGGAAAAAGAAAGAAAGAAAGGGCATGGAGACACAGTGTGACTGAAAGTTAAAAAATTGACAGGCAGGAGAGGAGGAAAAATCAGTAGTGAGTGATAGGAGCACATGATAAAAGCCATGGAGGAGCAAACAGGGCTGCTAAAGTCAGACATAAACACTGCAGACTGAATTTATGCATGCTAACTTCCCCCCTTGCAGCCAATACAGAACTGCTTTCCATGCCATTCCCAAACTCCACCCACACATTCCTACCAAACTTCTGGCCTGTCTCGGTACCCCGTTCACTCCACCCTTTCAAAGAATGATAGCTGAACTTACACTCAGCTGTCATAGCTCACATTACCCCTCACTGCTTTGTCCGCTCCAGCCCAGCTTTTTGTGTGTGTTGTGAATAATTGTTATTTAATAAAGACATACTCTTAGAAGGAAAAGCAATCTTTTTTGTCTCTTGCACACAGTGGTTGCAGCTCACAATGCTCACAAGCTATCTAGCAGTCATAGCATGGCACAGTGCTGTTTACCATAATACCTTATTGGTCCTCATTGTCAAAATGGTTCCTCAAGGCTTCCCTGATTCGAATGGCCCCCCGTTGTGCCCCTCTAATAGCCCTGACATCTGGTTGTTCATAGTCAGCTGCAAGGTGATCCACCTCTGTGCTCCACTCAGGGGAAAACTTTTCACCCTTAGCTTCACAAACATCACAGATCACATTGCAGGTGGCTAAAACCATGGGAGTACTGTCCTCATTCAGTTCTAACCTGGCATAAAGGCATTGCCAGCAAGCTTTTAATCTGCTAAACCTACATTCAGTGGTCATTTAGCACCTGCTCAGCCTGTTATTGAAGCGTTCCTTGCTGCTATCCAGGTTGCCCATATAAGGCTTCATGAGCCATGGCAGTAAGGGGTAGGCTGGGTCTCTCAGGATCACTATGGGCATTTCTACATCCCCCACTGGAATCTTTTGGTCTGGAAAGAAAGTCTTTTGGTCTGGAAAGTTTGCAGCTTTCTGTACAGGCCCATGTTCCTGAAGATGTGCGCGTCATGCACCTTCCCTGACCAACCTGCCCAAGGTAATCCACGAGCGCCTACAGTACCATAGAAAATTACCCCTTTCTATTGATGTATTTTGTCACAAGATGCTCCAGGGCCAAAACTGGGATATGCGTGCCATCTATCTCCCCACCAGAGTTAGGGAATCCCATCGCTGCAAAGTCATCCACTATTTCACACACATTTCCAAGACTCACAGTCCTTTATAGCAGAATACAATTAATGACCCTGAACACTTGCGATAACACAGTGTCGACGGTGGACTGCCCAGCTCCAAACTGATTAGCGACAGACTGATAGCAGTCTGCAGTTGCCAGCTTTCACACGGTGATCACCATGTGCTTCTCCACCGAGAGGGCAGCCCTCATTCTGGTGTCCTTGTGCCGCAGGGCAGGGGCAAGCTCCACACACAGTTCCATGAAGGTGGCTTTGCACATTGAAAAGTTCTGCAGCCCCTGCTCGTCATCCCAGAGCTGCACAGTGATGCGAGCCCACCACTCGGTGCTTGTTTCACACGCCCAAAACTAATAGTGCCCTGTGTGCAGATGCTCCGCGAATGCAAACAGTAATCCAGCACTGTTTGTTTCCATGGCACACAGCAGGTCAGGTGCCTGAGATTTCTGTTGCAATTGGGAGCTCGTGATATCCTGTGCCACCAGCCATGATGTGTTCAGAACGCTGACAGCAACAGTGGAGAGCAGTGCAGGGTTGGAGGATGCACAGGAAACGGGGGCCATTGAAAAATTCTGTGAAACACAGTCAGAAACCGAAGGAATGATGGGATGGAAATCACTGCATTGTGGGATGTTGACCCTACACCATGATGCACTATGATCCTCTCCGCCTTCGCACAACTCTTACCGGCACAAGGTGGCAAGTTGCACAGTGGGCTTGGTGCCCACAGTGCACTGCTCTCACTGTCGATGCTAGAGCACCAAGTGTGGACATGCTTCAGCGACATGAGTGCTGTGTGAACAGGCACAAATGGTATAATTATAGCGCTTTTTGATCATTGCTGTAACCTGTGTCAACTACACTCTCTAGTGTAGACAATGCCAAGGTCTCATTGATAGGACAACGTTTAGAAGCTTGCACTGATTCTTTCCAGGCTGTAGCTATTCTGTGGCTAGCAGAGGACTTCAGTTCCCAGTGATGGAAACTGGTGATTTATGTCAACATTAATGTCATGAAAAAAAGAAGGAATTAAAAATAATTTAGGAATGTCAGAGCCAAGCTTTCAGCCAATTTTGGAATATTTGAATTTCATGATAGATTGTCTCCAGTTTTTTCTCCTCAATTCTTCATGCTGTGTGGTGCCTTTACAACAACTAAAGGGTATTTTCCTTTTGAAAATTTTCCTTCAAGTACATAGCCAACAAAACTGAACAAAAATACTGCAGAAGAGCCAACATTAAAGTCTAAATATTATTTCCTTTTTATGCTATTGTTGCAAAACCTTCTCCCACTGGCTCTGCCAAGGCTATATGGCATATTAACATTATCTCATTATATAGACAGTTCAGAAAAAGAGGATTGTTTTTTATTATGAAGGTATTTATAATTGTCAGTCAAATCCTAATGCATGTCTGAAGGAAAGGTTAAATGCAGTCAACATGAATCTCTCTTTTTTTAAAACTACATTAGTGAAAAGTGCCTATTTGTTTTGAGGGAGGATGTGCTTATGTTCTCTGTTGCTATAGTAAGCTCATAAGTATTTTGAGAAAGACATATTTGCAGTAACCAAGAACATTTCTTTTAAAGAGCAGTTTCTTTCTATAAAATGGTAATGGATGTTTCCTAATGATCTCAAATTTGCTGGAAGTTTAGCTCAGTGTGTCGAGAACACTTTTCATTTACACTTGTTTTAGAAAAACTTTGGTAACATAAAAATACTAGCATGATCCTTTTCCTGTTATGAAAGCTTAAATGACAAAACAAAAGCTCCACTGACTAACAGCACTTGGTACTCCAGTAAATTAGACAAGGTTACGTGGGATACAAGTCTGTGAGGCAAACAGATAATTATTAAACTGCTGAAATGTCAGATGTGCTTTACCTCGTTCCATTAATCAGGTCTCTCTTTTGAGAGGCACTGCTGAGACATGATATGAAGCCTCAAGTCTTCAAGCATTCCCTCCTTCTAAAAGCTGGAGGAACTGATACAATTTAAAATCTTTGCCTGATGCCTCAATTTAAGAAAAGCAGGTGTTCCTTTTCTCCTAAGGCTTTCAGTTTGTGAGGTAACAAAATAGTCTTTCAAAGACAGAGGATCTGTCATCTGGCCTAAAACAGGCCAGAAACAGCATGCTAGAAGATTGGCGGATATACATTTCCCAGATGTCATAGTCAAATGTACATCCTTTCATAACATTTGTGGCCCAAAAAGACTTAGCTTCAGATCAATACATGACCTGTCACCTAGGCCAGAGATAAAAAACAAAGTAATTACATTTTATTTTGTGGTTTCCTGATTCTTACCAATTTAGATGTTCAACAAACTATCTTGGCTGCATCATCTTGATAGAGTCTCTGAAGCAGGGAAATTTTCAGATGTGGAGGTTAGTTAGTTGTTTTCTCCCTGAATAATTTCTTTTGTGAACCTCTGCATGGGAGATCATTCAGTTGCTGGCTGGTTCCCACCATCTTTCATAGGATCTGCCAGTTCCTTGTATTTGATATACTGGGATGTTTTTCAAAGAAAGAATTGCAGTAGCTTGGAAAACAGACTAGATAGTGGATAGTACATTGCTCTAGTTTCACAGGTAAAGTCAAAGTTTTCCATCTGCCATTTCTGGAAATAATCTATGAAGGAAATAATCTATGAAGACCAGAGTGACCTCTGGCCAGGTCATTTCCGTGTCTCTCCTAGGGACAGTCCAGAAACAAAAAGCAAGGGGAATTAGTACAAACAAACTGAGTTAGCAAGAAAGAGGGGAATGCCTCTTCAGGGCATATCAGGATCACACTCTCCCTTCCCTTCTGGCAGTTGTTGGGGAAGATCCTGCGTTCCCTTGGCCCTTGCCTCAGGAACTGGGGGTTGAAGATTTGTTCTCTTCCCCACTCTGCCCACAATTGAGCTCTTCTCATTCCCTTTTAACTCCTTCTCCAGTCTGTGCCTGTTTTACAAGTATGGCGCGGTGGGGCTGACTGAGCCCAGAGCAGCTCATTAACCCCTTCTTGCCCAGTGTGGGGCTTGTATGCCCCATCACATATTATAGAAGAGGAAAGCAGAAAGCACCATGTTAAAAGAAAGGACTAGGATTTGGGAGAGCTGTGTTCTATTCTCTGTTCCTCCACTGACTTGCTTTATGACCAGGCATAAACTAATGAAATTCCTTGTTTTTTTGTTTTCTGACCTGTAAAATGGGGGAGCATACTATTTACTCACCTTTGTAAAGTGCTTTGATAGATACTTGATAGAAATGTTTTAAGTTATTATACAACAGATACTTGATAGAAATGTTTTAAGTTATTATACAACAGATTACAAATCAAGGCAATTGTTCCCGCAATGGCAAAATGTATTTGTAGTGAGTCCCAGCAGAAGCAGCACATTGCAATGAGCTACTGGAAGACTTTCAGAGGGCTCATTGATCTAGCAGACAAAGGCATAACAAAATCACATTGCCAGATGCTGTTGCTAGAAACATTCCAGCGGAGAATAAATTGCAAATTTTTAACACAATTAACCATTACAATAACTTGCCAAGAAACGTAGTAGATGCTTGATCACTGAAAGAGGTTAAATTCAGATGGGAAGTCTCTCTCAAAGACATGCTCCAGTTCAACCGACCGGAATTAGTTCCAGAATTAGCTCACTTCAGGAACTAGTTGGTGAAGGTTTATGGCCCGGAAGTCAGAGTAGATAATTATAGTAGTCCCTCCTGTCTTTAAAATCTATTAATATCATTGGGGATTTTAACTCAAACCCCAGATCTTTCAGTACATTTGAGGTTTTAGTTCTGCATAAGTCAGAATCGGAGGAAATTCTGTTCCTGAATTAGAAATCACTACCCTTATAATGTCTTATTTCTTTTTTGGAGGTAGTAAGATGTGTTCCATGCAGGCCTTTTTGTGCGGGCGAGCGGTGTCACTGAGCCTTTTCTCACCTCTTGGAGGGATAATAGGAATGAATATCTCTGGTCACGTGTAACTTTTATTTCACCACTTTTCTTAAGAGATCTCCTTTTCTGCCGTGTTTGACTACCAGTGAAATGAACTTTTTAACTGTAATACGATAAATCTGTCTGTGCAATAATTATTCTTTATCTATTATTTACATCTATGAGGGGGTGGATGATAGTTCCAGCTCTCTATTTTCCTTGAAGTCATTTCAGCATAACTCTAGGGGACATTCAAGAAGGCAAGTTAATATTTTAGGATTCCCTTCATAGCTGAAGAATGCTATGTTCACCTTGGCCTAGTACCAAAAACTAAATCTGAGAAGACAAAGCCTAAACTAAGCACCTTCATTACATTTAGAAGTGACTGTAACAGCAAGGCGGGCCACTTCCATGCCAAACCATAGTTGTGGCTTTGCTTAAAAAAAAGAAACAAAACAAACCCACAGCCCTTTATTAGCTCATTAACTCTATTACCAAAACCCAACGGATAGTGGAAAAACAAATGCCTTCAACTCTGTTTAATTCACAGCTGGCACAGTATTTTAATGCCATAATGGGAGATACAATGATTTTTCCTAAAGACTTTACCTGCTGCCATAAAGAAGTGGGGGATTAAAAGCCATAGTAAATTAGAGCACAGCAATCCAGGGTGTGAATCTACAGTTCACTAGCTTGCTCCACATTGAGTTCCACGGTATGTTTTGAGATGATTCAAAGAGAAATACATCAAAGCATAATATGGAACTTTTGGTGCTAGGTTGTAGGGTTCACATGGCAAGTTAGTGCATAACAAGTTAGCGTGCTGTAAATTCATACCTTGGCTTGCTGTGTGCTAGCTGACTGTGTAGACAAGTTATAGGAACATAAGTCAGCCTTGTGTCCTCTGTTAAGATCCTGATTCTATTCCTATTTAAGTCAGTGGCAAAACTCCTATTGACTTCACAAGTTTTCATGAGAAGTGAGTGCAATTCTGGTCTCCCATGTTTAAGAAAGATTAATTCAAACTGGAACAGGTGCAGAGACAGTCTAAGATGATCTAAGAAAAGGAAAACCTACCTTATTGAGAAGACTTGAAGAGCTTGGCTTGTTTAGCCTAAGCTAAAGAAGGCTGAGGGGAAATATGATATATAAATACATATATAAATACACATAAATACATCAGAGGGATAAAAGGAAGGAAGGGAGAGGAGTTAAGTTAAGCATCAATGTGGACAAAAGAACAAATGGATATAAAGTAGCCATCAATAAGTTTAGGCTTTAAATTAAGACGAAGGTTTCTAGCCATCAGAGGAGTGAAGTTCTGGAACAGCCTTCCTAGGGGAGCAGTGAGGGCAAAAAAACCTAACTGGCTTCAAGACTGAGCTTGATAAGATTATGGAGGGGATGGTATGATAAAACTGCCTACAATGACATGTAGCCTATCTGCAATTGGCAGCAAATATCTCGAATGGCTGGTGATGGAACACTAGATGGGGAGGGCTCTGAGTTACTACAAAGAATTCTTTCCCAGGTGTCTGGCTGGTGGGTCTTCCCCACATGCTCAGGGTCTAACTGATTGCCATATTTGAGGTTGGGAAGGAATTTCCCCCTGGGTCACATTAGCAGAGACCCTTGGGAGTTTTCACTTTCTGCTACAGCATGGGGCATGGATCACTTGCAGATTTAAACTAGAGAAAATTGTGGATTCTCTGTAACTTGAAGTCTTTGAATTGAGGACTTCTCTAACTCAACAGGAGGTTAGGAGTTTGTTACAGGAATGGGTGGGAGAGGTTCTGTGGCCTGTTTTGTGCAGGAGGTTAGACTAGATGATCATGGTGGTCCCTTCAAAACTGTTAAAGTCTAAATTCCTGATATTTAGTATGATATTTCCTTTGCTCTGTTTAATTTTCTCATCTGTCTCAAATGGTCATACCTTGCAGTTACTTGTGGACAATATTATGCCTCCACATATTTCTTGTGTAGACAATCAATGCAATTATTTGAATCTTTCCTCATACTTCAGCCACCTTAATTTTTTGTGA
>ML675612.1:34583261-34637087 GCA_007922155.1 Mesoclemmys tuberculata | reverse complement strand
TTAGACAGCCAGCCAGTGGGGCACAACAAAATACAGAGTCATGCCAGCTCAAGACTAAAAGGAAAATATTTTATGAAAAAAAATAATCTTTTTACACCTTGCAGTTCTCTTGGTTGCTGTATGGTTTTCCCTTGTTTCTTGGTGCCATGGCACTCTGCCAATCCAGTTTATACATTACAATGGCAGTGCAGAATCTTGATGCTTGTCTCCTGCACCATATTGTATCTCAGTTTAATCAAGGGAATGAATGTGTTTTTTCTCCCATTACTTTCCGATTGAATCTTTTATTGAGTTTACACCTCAAGAATGATAAAAGGTAAATATGTGTATTTCAATAGGGGAACCAGCATTAAACAGGAAAAACATGAATTTCCTCCTTTAGAATTTTAAATGGCTTTATTGGTAATAAGACCACAGGCAAAATGGAAGCTTAATACTAGTGAGCAAGCATTGAAGTAGATTGCTCTTACTTCATACGGTGACCCTGAAATGCACTTTATTTATCCTCTGATTCTTACAAGTAAATCCAGCTAAATAATACTTTTTTTTGGTAATATTAGAGAAGGAGAAAATCCATTTTCTTAATGATTCTGATGCAATTTAACAAGGATCTCTCTTCTCCTTCTGCACAAAAACACAGACTTATAAAAGAGCTTTGGAATGCTGGGGATCTTCCAGATTGTATTTAGTTTTCATTTTTCTTCTAAAATTCTCATTATATGTCTGAAGAGCTCTAGTTCTGGATTATCTCAAAAAGTAAGGGCAAAAAGGATCTCCCTACTGCAAACAGCAATGTGAATGAAAGAGTGGCAAATGTTTTTTCTCCCAGTAATAGCAAATCCTTTCCAATGACAAATTTGTCTTCAGTTGTGGGAGTGTGTGTGGCGGAGGAAGGGGGGAGGAAGAAGAATGATAAAGCAAAGCAAAAAGAGAATCACTCTCCAAGTACAAATCACAGATGGTAAATGTTACCATAACTCACTAAATGCCTATGGGTTCAGTGAAATAATTTTCTAGGCATTAAAAAATAAAAATTTAATTTTAGGTGGCAAATGTCAAATAGATAAAAAGGAATTTTTTTCTCTATCCAACACAATTAGCCTGTGGAACCCACTGCCACAAGATGTAATTGAGGCCACGGCCTTAGCAAGAATTAAAAAAGATTAGATAAGGTTAACAAGAATAAGCAGAATTGCAACAGTAAACATTTTTAAAAAAATAAAGAGCTTGGGAAGTGATCTAAAGGGATCTCAGACTTCAGAGCAAACTAATTATTCAGGGTTATAGAGGACTGGTTATCCCTTAACTGCCTACTCTGAAGCAGCTGGGACTGATCCCTGTCAGCAAAAGCAATAGATGGACAATTAGTATAATCTAGCAGGGCAATTCCTATATTTGTAGCAATTGAATGACACAGCATACATACAAAATGGATGCCTAAAGTAAGGCTACAAGCATAGTTGAGAGCTCTTTTTGTTTGGAATATTACCAGGTTCAATCATCACTGGAATTTGTGGTCTGTTACTATCTAATTTTTAAGTTCTCAACCATTTTTGGCCTTTATTAAAAAAATCCACACATCTTTATGAATTACTAGTAGGTACTAATGCATAGTAGCTTTCAGTTACTAGTTTTCCATATAAGGGGAACAATTTTCAGCAGGTTTAAATTAGTATAGCCTTGACTTCACTAACTGAGGATCTAAAACTTACATTTCATCTAAAATAGGGAATTGCCAACATCCCTTAACTATGGAACCAGTGTAGTGTTGTCTCTAAGTGGAAAAAAAAACACAACATGCCACCATTTCCTCAAACACCTACATTTTCTCTGGAGGTCTTTCATCCTAATAATTTCCAACCCCAAACATGCTTACTGTGGGATCCTACACAAACCCATTTAAATTATGAAACTACATGGCCTGTTTACATTATGGACATGCATGTAAATTCCAGTGTATTTTCTGAAGATTTTTACTCTCTCTAAATCAGATCACTTGCACTATAGCGTTAAGGGTGTATTTTTGGCCAGGTTGGCACACCCATGAAACAACAACTAGGAGAACACAGAACAAGGCCTGAAGATGATTAGGATTCCTTCAGGGATTTTTCCAACCATCTGCCCCTACACATTAAAAACAGTCTACTACCTGAGCATCTATGGAATGTATCAGAAGAATTAATTCAGTCCTCTGGAAACAAACACAGGAGTCTCTTGCAAATCAATATTTGCGGGCAACTCCAGATGGGCCACTAGCTCCAGGATTTTTTGGATTACATGTACTGGCAGCATTAAGCTTTATGGCAGGAATTATCCATTGCCATTTTATTATACAGTCATGGTCTGATAAAGAGGAAAGTTTCTTATCCTGGAACACTTATTGATATATCTCTGCTGTAAATTAAAACACCAGTATTGAAACCTTATGCATGTGTTTAGTTTTACTCATGTAAAAAGTCCTAGCATGATCTGTAAGGAAGCAACTGCAGGATGTATGGTCTCAGATCTCACGACTCCCTACATAAACCACTTTTTTGAGGAGAAAGCGCCCCATTGGGGATTGTTTATTAGTTTACAGGTTCACGGTCTCACCCCAAGCCATAGTCCAAATGAAAATTTCATAAGGTACAACTTAAAATGATCTCACATGACTTCTTATTGCTGGACATTCATACGGATTCTTGATCCTCATGCCATTCCCATTCCTTATGCTGGACTACTGGATACCCACCTTCTTTTGTCCCCTGACAAATGAGAAGCTTAAACAGCCCTTCTCATTCCAAGGTTAAATTCCTGCCAAACAATTCTAACCCATCCCTCTTCATTTTCTATTTTCCTCATGAGGTTCTGGCAACCATTTCCAGTCACCTCTACCTAAGCCTCTGCTCCAGGCAGTTCTGCTTCTTAGAGCCCGAGGAGGACCTGCAAAGAGCCTCCTTTCTTCTCTGCACACAGAGTGCTCCTAGCCACTCCCCAGCTGGAACTGATATCTCCAACTGAATTAGTCCCTGGTGTACTCAACTGGCCCCACTGAGTAGTCACAGGAGACTACTTCCAGTCCCTAACATAAGGAACATGCACCCCATGATATGTGAGTGCCAAATTCCACTGCATAATGTTAATCTCTTGCATAGGTGTTAGCAGGATTACGATCAAAGACTGGAGAACCAGAAAGTGCAAACTCCTTCACTTAAGATAATGTCTTTTGGAAATCAAGACTGTTAGTTAATGTTCTAGAGTAACTACAAACTACAGATATTAGAAGGTGTTTTATTGTCAAACAAATATCAACTGGTACTTTCAATCCCTGATGTCTTGTTTTGAAGCTAAAAGTTTATTTCCTTCATCTTTTTAAAATTGTAAATATGGGATTATAAAACTAAAACAAAAATCACAGCAATAAATTAAGAGAAAGTGAAGGAACAAGCGAACAAAATACCCAGCATTAGAAAAGTTAGGAGCAACAGCAACATTCTAAAGTGGATTCAAAGTAAGTTTTCCTTTAAAAAGAGGATTTTTCTTTTGCACAAAAAATAAAATAGCAGCAGAGAAGGAAGATAAATACAAGTGCACACACGTCCCTCGGGAACTCCTTTTTATTAACCAAAACAGTAGTATTCATCAGAATCAATTCTGGGATGCATGTGCAAGGGCTGCGAGTCCTCTAGAATAGGAGTATCCGTGAACTGTTCCATATCTGAAGGGGTGTGATGACCTGGGACATCATCCACCAAAGTGTCCAGGTAACTCCCCACTGATATTCCATCCAGTCCATCACTGCAGTCTTGTAAACTGTGATAACTGCTTCGCAGGGAGGTCTCCTGACTTTCCAGCAAGCTGCAAAGGCTGCCACTCAAACTACTACCTCTGCTGGTAATGGCTCCCTTCTCCTCAATCATCCATTTGACTGATTCGATGCTTTCGTTGATGATGAGCAGCTGGCGCATGAGGTCGACATCAGCGGCTCGGAGATTAACCTGCGTGGCAAAACGATAACAGAAATAAAATTTCATTGTATGAGTGAATAAATGGGCATGAAATCAATTGAAACAAGAGCAGGCTGTGACCAAAAGGATGGGTAAAAGTGAACGATAAGCAGATTTCCATACTTGAACTCTGAAGCTGATATTTTGAATAAAGCAGTAGTGAATATTAATTTTTGAGATATATTATTCTGTGTCGGTGTGACATTATAATGTACTGACAGTCAGTACTTTTGCACTTGGTAAATGTCTTGTGCTATACAATATAGGGCCCAATCTAACTCCAGCTGAAGTCGATGAGATCCTTTCCACTGACTTCAGTGGGAGTTAAGCCCTTACAGACATCTAATGAAAACTAATCTTACTTATTTTTAAATGAGTCCACCACTGTACTCATCGGACTACCGGTGAAATGTTATGGAAGAGCAGCTATGGATGTAAAGAAAGGGTATTTTTAATGGGTTTTCATTTCCTTCAGGTCTCAAAGAAACATGATACAAATCCAACCTGTTATTTCTAAAAACACTGAACGTAGGCCACCTATTATATGTACAAAACTTGCATTATGCTGCACTCTCGTTTACCCAGAGCCTGACTTACAATACCCGTAGGAAAGAGTACTGACTGAGTCCTCAACTGTGCACAAGTTGTGAGGAGGCTTGCAGTACACTGACACTCCATTGATTACTCTAAGCACATCCGAGTTCAGGTTGCAGGTTTCAGTATAAATATTTCAGTTAAAAAGCTGGCTTAGCTGGGCTTCAAATCCTAAATTAATTATATAATCTCAGTGACTGCCACCAGACATGCACAGAAAAGCACTCACTCGCCAAAGGCAGTGCTGTTCTGTGACTTAAGGCAGCCAAACAAGTTTTAATAGAGTTGTTAGTTCTGGTGGGTGCAAGAAAATAGAACTAAACAGCTTTGCCAAGTAAAGACAGAAGGGGAACAAAAATTGAACAAAGCCTCTTCTGACCATCAGAGTTGTCACTTAAAAATAGGCAGCATCATTCAGTGGATAGGGCGCTGGACAGTGGGTCAGAAGTCCAGGTTCTAATTCCTGGCTTCACCAGTGACTTGCTTTGGGACTCGGGACCTTGAAGCTATTTTTTCCTCTTTGTCCTTCAAGTTCCCTTCCATCATTTATCTCTTGTCTATTTAGATTGTAAGCTCTTTGAGTCTCTTACTAGGTGTATGTACAGGGCCTAGCACAATGCTGCCCTAATCCTTTAGGCACTACACAAAAAAATGCCTACTAATTAACTGAAAGTAAAGTAATTAAATTGCAGCTATTGCAGATTATTTTTAAAATCAGGTCAGGTGAAGCTTATTTATCCAGCAGATCTCTATTTAAATCCATCACTAAAGCCCATGATTCTATCAGAAATAAGTCATAAAATCCCTGCATGGCATTTTGTCTGTGCTGCTACAAAAAACTAACTGTTTTGACTGACGAACTGTTGAAATGTCCCTGGCTCGAGCCTAATGAATGGCTGTGGTCATGCACTTATTATAGGAATTATGGTGTAGCACTGGTGTTTATTTGTTGTTCACCATGGGAGGGGTTGTTAAAAAATAAAAACAAAAATATCTTCCTGGTCAGGATTGATCAGAACCCGAATCAGTGTTTCCAAGATTCTGTGCTGAACTGCAGGATTTTTCTTCACTTAGAAATTATAAAGCCAGTTGTTACACCATGAGAGTGGTGGTGCTAGGTGTAATGAATTTGCCAGGTCTGTAAGGATTTGCTATTATAGAACAGCAAGCCCTTTGCCAGTTGGAACCCAGGGGCCTCTATCAGAGGTCTCTTGTGGTTAATGCACAGACAGACTGAGGATCTGAGGTCAGTCCTTGGTTGTCCTGCAGACTTCCACTGTGACCTTAGAATTTAGGTAACTTGGCTTTTTGTAAAAAACAGATGATAAGAGAACTTCCTTACATGCTGTGAAGAGATATTCCTTAATGGTGGGAGGTGCTCAGATCCTACAATGACAAGGGCCACATAAATAACCAGATAAATTAAAATTTATTCATAGATCCCAAGGCCAGAAGGGACCACTCTGATCATCTAATCCAACCTCTTATATAAACCCTAGAGACCATAGGCTCCCCCAAAGTCATTCCGAGATCATAACTTTTAGAAAAACATCCAATCTTGATTTAAAAATCACCAGTAAAGAATCCATCAGAGCCCCTGGTAAATTGTTCAAAGGGTTAGTTACTCTCACTGTTAAAAATGTACATCTTGTTTCCACCATGAATTGGTCTAGCTTTGACTTCCAGCCCCTGGATCATGTTATACTGCTAGATTGAAGAACCCATTATTAAATATTTGTTCTCTGCATAGGTACTCAAAGATTAGGTTAAGGGGTAACTTGATTGTTCTCTTTGTTAAGGAGCTCAGTCTATTTAGCTTAACTATCACTCATGGTTTCTAATCCTGTCTCATGGCTTTTCTCTGAACCAACTCGTTTCTCAACATCCTTCTTGAATTGTGGGCACCAGAAACTGGAGATAGTATTCCAGCAGTGGTTATACCAGTGGCAAGTACACAGGTAAAATAACCTGTCTATTCCTACTCAAGACTCCCCTGTTAATTAGGCATCCAAGAATTGCATTAGCCCCTTTGGCCACAGCATTGCACTGGGATCTCACGTTCAGCTGATTACATACTATGATTCCCCAAATCTTTTTCAGAGTCACCGCTTCCCAGGATAGAATCCCCAGTGTGTGTGGTTGTACATCCTTTGTTCCTAGATGCCATATTACATTTTGCCATACTAAAATATATATATTGTTTGGTACATAAACGTAAGGTGGGGTTTTCAGAAGCATTCAGCACTGCCCTTACTCTCGTCTCATTGAGCCTGATGGTTAAATTCTCATCAACTTCAATGGGAGCAGAATTAAGCAGAGGTGAATGCTTCTGAAAATCCCAATCACTGCATACTGCAGATATAGGATTTGTTTATTTACAGCCATATAGGCCACTGATTCTGGAAACGTGAGTATAATGTTGAACACATGCATATGTAAGTACTCGCACTGATTTCAAGTGAACTATTCATGTGGGTACCAGGGCCATAGTTCTTAAAATGTAATAGACATAACAATCCCATGCACCTGATAAAAAATTGATCTATTAAAAAAAAAATCAAATAATAGCAAATGTATAAATTAGTACATGGATAATATTTCTAAATATATAAATTACATGTTTGTCACACTGGGTTTAATATAGTTTACAAAATATATGTCTAAAAATTTATATAACTATAATATTAAGAAATACATTTAACTAGTGAAAGAGTACATTTTTATAGAGTGTAAAAAGGTTCTCCTTGTTTCTGAATGTCAATTTTGTGATAGTTAATTCTGAAATGATATACACTACCATACATGTCCATATTTTAAACAGTTTCATTCAACCAACAAATTAAAAAGAAAATGAACAAAATCTGTCATGCCAAGCAACAGGCATTTTATCTTGTTCTCCAAGTCCATGATTTCTGCACAGGAATATAGCATCACCATTGTTAATCCACAATTGCCTGGAAAGAAATCCATACTTTGAGGAATTTAATGCTTTATCTAGTTTTGGCAAGGCTACTTTCCGGACATGATTTTTCCATACATATTTTTTAATTGCAAATCCTTCAAAATATACTAAGTTACATTACCTTGATACAGTTGCTCAAAAGAACCCTCTTTCAATACATCTTTGTTCTGAAAGTTTGCTAGATAGTACTGCAGACATTTCAGAAGCTTCTCTAGATATAATATCTCTGAATTCCCGAGAGTCTATTTAACTCTCGTAGGCAATCCTCCCCATCATCCTCACCTTAAAATGACTTTTGAATTATCCTCATGACAGTATCACAGGCATTATTAAGTTAATGGCTCTGGGACTGTGCAAGGCAATATTGCCAATCATAATTTTAATCATATTTTCCACCCATTATTTTTATGTGATGTTTTGAAATCAGAGATTCATGATTTCCCAGCCCTCCTGCCTGAACAGTCTCTTCCGCTCCCACCAATAAATCATGTGCCTGGACTTATTGGGCAGCTATTGTGACAATAGCAAATTACCCCCCATATGCAATGCAAGACTTCAGCAGCTTCCTGAAACTGATCAAATTTAGGAAACAAGAATTTCCCAGAAGGCTAGTTAAATAAACTGCTGAACAACACTAACATAAACAAAGTTACTGATATAATGGTTTCTTCTTGATAAATTAGAAGATTTATGTATTTCAAAACTAGTTAACAGGAAACCATAATTACATCTACAGCTTCAGTACTTGTGCAGAACAGCCGCCTTAGTAGCAATTCTTTGCATTCTTGCTGACTTGCACGCTCTCCCTACAAAGCACCACTCACTCTCAAGTTGCTCATATCAAGGTTGTACTTTTCTCAAAGCAAACACAAAAAGGTGTCCATGTGATATTGTCTTTCCTCAGTGCAGTTTATTTCATCAGATAACATTCTTGCCATTTATATTTACTTTAGTACAGACATGATCACATCAGTTTGTATACAACCATGTGACTTTAGCCAACGTGATTGTAGCGGTAAACAAATAGACTACAAGAATATTCAATTCATGTGACTAAGTGAAATATAATCCCATCATGTTTGACAGCTCCATTTATTACAATGCTGTAACAGATGCATTTTGCAGAACAGACTGCATATTTAAAACTACTTTCGAAGAGCTTCTACAGCTGTTTTTATGAATAAACAGCAATGCATAGCACAGCCTGGGGAAAGTTCAGTGGGTACTAGTTTTCTGGCAAACAGTTATTGTCTTGTCCTTCTCCATGGCATGCAACAGGTGCTGCAGGCTGGCCATTATACCCTGTCTCTTAATTTGATATCATCCCCAGGGAAGGATTTTCAAATGCTCTTCTAGCTAACTGTAAACATCAGCCAACACTGAAGCAGATAAAGGAGTTAGAGTGAGAGACAAAATTATGAAACAAACATTCTCATGACTCCCTTCCTTTTTCACTTTAACCCACTCACGTATAAGATTGTTCTTTAGAGGAAGAGTTTTCCACAATAAGAATATATAATATTAAATATACATATTTAAAGAGTTTAGAGTAGAAAACTATTATTTTTGCTGGAAAGTGAGCTACAGTGGGAGTTAGGGCTTCATTCTAATTACATCCGTTTTAGAAGCAGCTCATAATGTCTACAGCTGCCAATGGCCTTAGCGAGCAGTCACTTGCTTTCTGAATATGGCACACTACAAATTCCCTTATATACACAGTATTATCAAACCCTTAGAAAATATCTTTTTTGACTTTTTTAAAATATCCTAACACTCCTTTCTTTTAGATGATGAAGTGATGTAACTGTCTTTGCCAATAGCAGAGCTCCAGCAGTATTAATGGTAGCTATAAGTGTACTTTAATTCAAAATATTTTATTTAACTTTAAATTTCACAAAACCTTGTCTTTATTGTTCTGTAGAGTGAGCTCTATAATGTGGATGGCAAGTATATGAACCAGGAGATGAGCAAGGAGTTGTGACATAACGTTGCCCTATAAACAGATCCTCTGCCCAGAGACCCATTTCAAGTAAACCATGTGAATGTTGGGAAACACTGTGGGGATATAAGAGAAGGAATCCCATCACTGGCCTAGAACCAGTACCAGTCCTGTACAGCAAATCCAGCATAATTTTGGAGAGACATCCCACATTTTGTGGAGAGGAAAGGGAAAAATTAACAAAACTTGGTTGCTGTTTGAAAACAGCTCAGAGGGTTGAAGTGTGAGACGTAGTTCTGGGGGAAAGGTTTAGTGGGCAGAGGGTGCATAAAGTGTGCACAGACACAATTTTCTTCCATTGAGAAATAGTGCCAGTTCCAGTGACATTTCCCATTTTATGTACAGAGAATCTCAAACCAGTACAATCTTTCAAAACAGAAGAAAAATTTTAAATGCAACCACTGTCGTTACCTCAGCTAAGGTATTCAAATTATTTTCCTTTCATAGTTTTCCTTTCATGGGGTGTGTAAAACGTATGATTCTCAACTTTCCTAATCTAACTGTTCTATTTCCTCTGTTATCTATATTGAACAATGTTCTGGCACCATATATGGATATCTCCCCCTTTATTTTTTCCACTGGGTTAGCCCTGCTTTCCAGGGAATTTAATCTCAGTAGATTTCAAATTTGCCAACTCTTTTAAAAAAATTGTAACAGAGAAGATTTACCTCACTCTGAGCTCTATGAGTCTTGTTCATTTCCTAGCAAAAACAATCACGTGTACTCTGTTTTTCCCACGATGAATTTTCCCACTACAAAAATTCTCATCCATTTAATGTAGTTTAGTGCATTCATTAATTTGTCTTCTCTTCTTGGGAATGGAAGAAAATCACCTACATTTAAAGCATATAAAAATGGCATCAAGCTATTTGAAAATATGTGGTCTGACCAGCTAAAAGAGCAATCACACACAGCACATCAAACCCAACAATAGCAACATATTGGCCAGTTCTTGACAGAATATGTATATCACAAATTGGACTCTACAAAAATTAATAGATTCAATGGGCCAAATTCAGACCCAGTGTACATGAGCACAATTCTGCTGATGTCACTGGAGTTACATTTGTTTAGAATAGGGACGAATTTGACCAATAAACCATGAAACCAGCATTCTTCATTTAAAAAGTGAGAACCACAAGCAGGGCACTAACTCCTGCATTTGTAGGTGAATGGACCTCTCTGAGAGGTTCCCCATTGTGCTAGGTGCTGTACAAACACCAAAATCCTGTAAGCTTTATTGTCTAGGAGGTCTTTCATACCTTTAACCATTATGATCTAATTATGATTCTCTGACTAATATCTCACCATGTAATATGGTCAGCTGAGTCTGTTTTTCCCAACAGAATGCTGAGTGCTGCTGCTAAACTATCTTGCATTTACATAGTACATTACATATGAGGATCTTAAACCACTTCTTTAACTAATTTAGCCTCAATACTCGTGTGAGGTAGAGAAATATTATTATCCCTGTTTATAAAACTTATGAAAAAGGAGGCACAAAAGTTTGAAAGCTAGTCCCTCAAATTAGGGTACCAGGTACATGAACAACCTGATTTTCAGAGGAGCTCCTGGAACTCTAGGCCACTTGAGTACATCCCATTAACTTCAATGGGACCTTGCTGAATCGAGGTCTTAGTGTTGATTTATGAGCTTACATTCATACTGAAGCACCAAAATAAGATTTTCAGGGGCACAGTTCCTTTAAAAAAAACAAACACACACAAAAAACAACCCATTTATTTAGGTGCCAATATACAAATTTAGATGCCTAACCTTTCGCCCTTACGTTTGAAAAGTCTCCCCTATGCAATTTACCATGGTCAGACGGGAATTTTTTGCAAACAGCAGCTATGAAAACAAACCTTCCTCCCTTATACTTAAATTGGTGGTGATTTAGATATATTTCCATACCATTTTGCACTATCTGCATTTCTTGCTTCTTGGCTTCTCAGCTGACCTATGTTATGATGAACATCTAACAGCCTTTTTCATTTCCTTATGTCCTTGAGATTTTTAGATTTTTAATGGACCTTGTCTCATTGTTTGAGGGTTGTAGTTCATGCAAATGACATTTTTAGTAAAAGACAGGTGGGAGTTGGAACTATTGCTAAACTCTTGATCATTCTACATTAGCAACTGTACAATATTTATAATTACTCATATTTAAAATATTTTGGCAAATCAGAGAAGCATATAATCCTTGCATTTTTCTTGTTACCATCTTTTCTTTTCATATAGCGAGAGTGATTATGGTGAAAAAACAAGAACATATTGGTTAATAGCTTCCATTTCTTGCCTTTTAATACCTTTTTTTTCCAAACCTCCAACATATATCACAATCAGTTCTAAGTCCTAGCTCTTTTAAAATGAGCAGTCATCAAGGCTTCATAGCAACTATCTGAGCCCTTGACCAGGATGGTTTAGAAGGAGACTACAGCCCTCCTTTCAGTCTGCTGCAGTTCAAGAGAAAGTATGCATTCAAAGCTTACAAAAAATGTTTAAGGACTTTTGTAACACTTCATAGCAACATAATGAAACTTTCCTAAAAGTGGCCTTTAAACAGGACAGAAACACAGAAAACGCTTTGGGTTCAGTTTGAGAGTTTCTCTTTCAAACTGTAAACAGAAATCCACTTAAAGGCAGAGTAAGAAAACAGAGCACCTGAAAATGGCACAGAACCAACCACCTGTCATTTTTCATGAGGAAGTGTGCATGGCAACTCAGACTGACTACTTATATACTAAGCAGGCAGAACAACTTGGTCAATGGGGTTCTGAAGTGCTCAAATCATCCCACAAACGGTTCCCAAAACTTTTTTGTGGGTGTCTGCAGAGTAGTTTTAAGTATGAATATTTTATTAGCATAATTACTCATGTTTTAGTACACTAGATGAGATTACTAGTGATTTATAGTTGTCTTACTATGCTACAGCAACACAAATAAATGTAGAACTTTGTCCATTAAGTGATCCATTTCCCACTCAACAGAAAACAAACAAACCATCAAGCTGTGCTGCAATCATGTTAGTTTCTCAAGGTCTCTTTTCTCTCTCAAATTTACTCTGGATTTATTTGGGATATTTTACTGCAATCTGCTGTTCTCTTTGCCAAATATTTAGCAATATTTGGGTTACTTACATATTGAACCAGTTGTGGTTCACAGAAAAATAATTCTGTACTATACCTCCTAAAACTGCTAAAACACTCATGCCCCAAAGATACTGACAAGTCTCTATAGTGGAAGAGGAAGAAAGAAGAACAGGGAAAAATCCCTCAATATATCTCTGACAGTTCTATTGTATCAGACTGACATATTCATCTTCTGTTCAGCAGCTTAACAGTGAACAAAGCAAACCATTAGGAGAGTCAAGTAATCAGCTATTTTTCATGCATCTACAATAGTGGAAACTATGTCACTCTGATTAAGTTCTGTGAAAAAGTTGAACACACATGGAAATTACCATAAACTGAGGGCTAATTTCTCACTTCAAAACACTGCAAGACCACAAAATTAAGTGAGATAAGGGCAGATGTCTAGCATATGGCACTGGAAGGACCACTGCACCTAAAACAGAGCAACTGAAAAAATCAACTGTTTATTTTTTATGTTCTAGGGAAACAATAATGCATGGAGGTGAGTAGAGTGGAAAGCATCAAAGCTGTCCTGACTTATGGTAGCCCAGATTTTTCTAAACCCTTTTAAATGTGCAGATGGTGCTGTTTATAAAAAAACCATCTGAGGTTACAAATATGTCACACGTCACATGGAGGTGAAAAAACAAAATGTTCTGAAAGTCCATGGTGTGGGCCCAGATATGTTGGCAGACATTATAATACAAGTGCAAACATTTAGGTCAACAGCCAGTGGCAAGAAATGGCTGTTAGTGTCAGAAAGTATTAGAGCAGATGGTACAGGATAAAGTCATTATAATATGTTCCAGACATCTGGCTCGGCAGCAACACACAGCTTCAATTCTCACCCTCCTCCCCACATCAGATGGCACCTTGGCTCAATAACATTTGCAGTTTTCTTCACCGAATTTCAAACAGAGCACATGTAAGTCTCTGCATTATCCATGCCTGTCTTGACATAAACCTGTTTAATTAGGACTCTTAGTAGACAGTGCATGTACTATACTACGGTACTCTGTGTCTGAATGGGAAAACGTTTGCTCACTTCTGAGTTTGGCTAAGTAAGCAGTGATTCCCGGACTCCTAATCCCTCTTAATCTAATGGGTTTAGATCTGAGCACTGTGCACGGTCAAAAACAGAGAGTGCAAATGAAAAGGAATGGAAAGATCTTTAGTATGCAGTATGGATTTAATACAAAATCTGAAGCCATTGCTTGGATGTCACCTTTAAAGACCATAGTGCTCTGTTTGGTCAGAACTAACGCTGAAACTAAGGCAAAATTTTTTAAATGTATATATATAAAAATCCGCTCAGAGTCCAAAAATTAGGATCTGGAATTGGATCCAAATCTCAACTTTCTTGTTGTTCCAGTCTGTTCAGACTTGATTTCACAGTACAACTAATTCAAAAGATGCATGAGAGATGAAAAATTCAAACCTAGGGCTGACCTTCTCTGAAGTTCATACATGGTGTTTGGCATCTGTTTTAAATATAATAATTATAGTGTTAGAAGTGTGCTAGTCAGCTTACTAGTATATGAAACAAGTCCTGCTCATAGCAACTTTCAATCTAAATGCCAAATCTTTACTTCGGCAAATGGTCATCCAAGTCACTGGCAGCTTGTCCGAATAAGGAGTGAATAAAAAAAGATTTGGTTTGTGAGGTCCTAACAGTCCATAAACCAAAATTTAACCAGCTAATTACATAAAAATACCTATGTTATCGTCAACATTAGAGGTGCTTGATTTTTGACAAGGCTTTTTTTTTTTGGACAAAAAGGAGAGATTGTTTAAAAATAGGGTTGTGTGTGTTTGCATGCAGAGAGAAATAGTTTTTGATTAAGTTATTTGTATTTCATAAAAAAAGAAAGTTGGACAACTTTTTAAATTCAAAGAGTGTTTTTTTTAAAGTAACCACAAACTGAAAACTTCTCAATTTAAAGCCAAAAGTTTGTGGTTTTCAGTTTTAATTTTTTCAACAGAAACCCCAAATTTTCATTATTGTTGAAATTTTTCCACAGGAGAACATTTTCCCATCTGGGGAAGTGAATAACCCTACCAGCTTATTGTCCATGTGTGTTGCATGGGCTTTGCTGCATGATATGGGTATTAGCAAACTTGGGCTCTTCCAGACAGAAAGGGCAAGTGAACTTCCTGATGTGAAGAAGGTTTTTCACTGAGAATGCTCTGCCAGTAGCTTCCAGGTGTTTAAATCTACAGATAGTCATCTCAAGCATCTTCACTTATCTCAACTGATGTGGTTGAGCACGAGGATGGAGGCGGTCTCTCAAACAGCCAGCAGTCAAACCACATATGGGTCATTAGGTTAATGTATTTGATTTGAATTGCATCCAGAAGCAAATGGGAAACTAGTGTAGTTTTAACAGGCTGGTGCAAAATGCTGCCTTTGACCAACACCACTAACCCAGTGAGCTGTGGCACTCTACACCAGCTGTGGCTTTTGAGTGCTCTACATGCGTAGTCCCAGAAAGTACACTGAAATAATCCATGCTGGAGGACACAGAAGCCTGATTTTCTAGGCAAACTCTATGTTAGTGAAATGCTGTCACAATCATCGTGCCAAGCACAGATTAAAAAAAAAAAAAATCAAAATACTTCTGGCCAATGACGTCACCTGGGCGGCCAACATCAGTCAGAAATCCGGAAGTAATTACAGATTGTTCACTTTTAGGCCACAGGATGAGCACACCCCAGATGTCAACCTTTCGATATTCTCTGGCTGTTTTCCCAACCACCCAGCATTATGCCTTCGTATCCGGAACGTGCCCTGACCATGTCCCCATTTTAGCAAATGTCAGCGCAGCGTGGCCTAACAGCTCATTGGGGTAGTGGAGCGCCACCCGTGTGGGTGCAGCACCTACGGTAGGGGGACTCGGGTCTGTCCTGCTCCTCTGAGCCCCAGCCCAGGGCCCTGTCGGTGGTGGGGTTGTTGGCTACTGGCTCAGCAGGGCTCCACCCGAAACACTCTGACAGTGACTCTGCTGCTCCCCTTTTCACAGCCCTCAGTCCCCCTGGGTTACTTCCTACCCTGTAGTCATCAGCAACACTTCGTGACCCTCTGGGTCTGCAGGGTCCCCCCTCCCTGTGGCCCCTGACAGCTCAGTCCCTCTTCAGGGCTTGCCTAGCAGTCTGGGCTCCAGTTGGGGCTTGGCAGCATTTGGCTCTGCCCCCAGCATCAGCAGCAGTCACCTGGAGAAAGCTGGCAGCATGCTTCCTCCCTGGTCCACAGTCCACCCACAGAGAGCTTTTATACCCCCCCCTTCCCTGCTGAGCATGCCCAGCAAAGGCGGGGGGCATGGCCTCTTTAGCCTGCAATGTGTCCTTAACCCTCACTATACCAGTGCAGGGCTGATACACCCCATCACATTGGCCCACACAGATCCGGTTATTCAAAAGACCTCTGTTCTGCTATTCTCCTCCCAGAGTGCATTTTAACTACCTCTTTTTATTTGTTTTCTGTGTAGCTAGCAAACCAATGCAGATCCTAATACTGTTTATATAAAAGCGCTTGACTTTTCCCCCCTCATCTTATATTACTAGTTTTTCTAGTCACTTGACACTATTGGTACAGTCTGATTCCAGGAATTAAAATGCAGAGAATCCTTTTTTTGTACAACTGTATTAAAAAACCCACACCAAAAAAAAAACAACACCCCACAAAAACGTTTTAGCAAGCTATTGCTAATAACATTTTTCCGCATTCTTGTGTACCTTAAAAAGTACACACAGCAGACCCTCAGAGCTACAAATACCTCTGGAATGGAGGTTGTTTGTAACTCTGAAATGTTCGTAACTCTGAACAAAATGTTATGGCTGTTCTTTCATAAGTTTACAACTGAACATTGACTTAATACGGCTTTGATACTTTACTATCCAGAAGAAAAATGCTGCTTTCACTTTTTTTTTTAAATAGTTTATGATGAACACAGTACTGTACTGTATTTGCTTTTGCCCCTCCTATCTCTGTGGTGCTTGATTGTATACTTCTGGTTCCAAATGAGGTGTGTGGTTGACTGGTCAGTTTGTAACTCTCATATCCATAACTGTGAGGTTCTACTGTAATATAAGATGACAGATCAAATTATTTTGCCCTTATTCAGGCAAGATACTTACTTATGACAACAGGAGTTTTGCTGGAGTAAGGACTGGGTAACAACTGAGATTTGGCCCATTGCTAACAGTGATTACATTTGGTTGGGAAGTGTTCACAATATCTCTTTCCATTTGTGATTCCCCCACATTCTGGGGGTCAAAATTTAATAATTTTTGAAATTTTCCAGCCAGTTCTAATAATAAAGACTCTAGAGCCCTCATTAACTATTCATTACACTTGAATTTAGGGGTGAGAGTGTATACATATATATACCTATGTATGCTGACGTAGATTGGTACTAGTGATTATCCATAATAAGTTAAAAATGACTCACCCTGAGGAATCAATTTAGTCAGACAAGATGAGTGAGGTAATATCTTTTATTGGATAAACTTGTTAGTGAGAGAGACAGTTGAGAGAGGTGTCCAGTTGGTATTCAATAGCCCTGTTAGAGGAACATACATGAATCTGATAGTGTTTACAGTATGTGACCCTCTGTGTATTTCCTATGCTGATAGGAGAGGTCCTCCCATCGGCATAGATAGTGTCCATTGGGCAACTAAATATAAAGTTAGTATTAATCCAAACTGAAGCATGATTCATAGCACAGGCTACTCCCTCTCCACAGATATGTGGGGAGTTGGTGAAGGATAGATGGAGTTTTGGCTCCACCCACTAATACGCAGCTGAGTTGGCATGAAGCTGAAGTTAGGTATCTAAATACATTTGACCATCTCTGCCTCAGCCCCTCTGCCTTCCTTACTCTTGGAGTACTACATTCCTTCTTCTGTTATCTCACTTTCCACAGAACAGAGGAAAATTCCTCTCTTCTTAAGTAGCTCCCTACCCCCTAATGTGACTAATGACCACTCCCATGATGATTCAGAACTTGCATAATTGTCACCTGGAAACCAGCTAAAAGCTGAAGAATCTAGGACCTAACTAACTTTGTGAGGGTTAGAAGACGATTCCTTATCCATCTGAGTTACTATATTTAAAAATAAATTAGTGACATAGTTCACTCCTTCAACCCATCACATTTTGAGTTTCTGGATAACTATGAAAAGTTTTTTTTAAGCTCAACTGTGTCAGTCATATCCATTCTGACCAAATACTGCATCTATGCTGAAAGCAAATTTCCTCAACAAATTGGAAGTCTTATTTATTTTGTGACCTTATTTGGGATTTGTTAAAAGCCTTTGGGAATCATGCACACATTTTAGAGATCTGAGAAGGATGGTACATTTTGTGCAAAGTAGAACATTCCTTTGAATAACCATGGGACTGACAGGCAATGAGGGTTTAAAACAGCTCTGATGCCAAAATGCTTCCCCCACACTGTCAGACAATAATTATCACGAAAAAAAGTCATGTCTTGATCTACAAAAATTGTTTTTAACATTAAAACCTGTTATCCAGTTCAAAAACTACTTTCTTTGGGGGTACAACTGGAATTCAAAAGCAGGGTGAAATGCTTGGTGTACTCATCTGAATATCAATATCTGTAAGCATTTCTACTTCAAACTTTTCATAGTGATGCTGTTGGCTAAGGCAGAGCTTCTGAAAACGGCTGGTCTAAGGGCTGGAAACAGGCCAAGAGGTTTGGTTATACAGGTTGATTCAGGGAGTGCTTGTCCTTGTGGTCCTTTAATAGAGTTTTGGAGACAGCAGTAGTTTTATGGGGGGAGAGGGGGTGTGGAAGTGAGGAACTTGACTATGTGGTACAAGTAGGTATGTATGTATATATAGATAATGATGTTTTCCCAGTGGAGTGTTCTGTGCATCCTTGTCAGATGTGATGATCCCCTTCCCCGAAACCATATACCTTCCACCTCAAGATTACAAGCTTGTCACAGCTACATACTTGCTGGCAAAGAAGAGCCATGCATAGTAGAAGCAGTGTGGGCTAGCAGATAAGATGCTGGCATGGGACTCAAGAGACAGAGGGTTCTACTCCTGGCTCTGTCAATGACCTGTTGTGTGACATTGGGCAAGTTACAAACAGATGAAACAGAAGTGAAGTAATGCAAAAAAATGACTAAGACAATGTGAGTAAGGTAATTTTGTTTTTAATTGGACAGACTTCTATTGATGAGAGAGACAAGCCTTCATTCGGGCTTATACAAAGCTCTTCTTCAGAACCTGAAGCTTGTCTCTCTCAGCAATGGAAGCTGATGCAATAAAAGATACTATCTCACCCACCTCGTCTCAAGACTAATATCCTTGGACTACAGCTACAACACCACTGCAGACCTGAAGAAGAGCTCTGTGTAAACTCAAAAGCTTCTCCCTCAGCAACAAACGCTGGCTGGTTCAATAAAAACATATTACCTCACCTTGTTTCTCTAATATCCTGTGACTAACATGGCCACAAACAATTAATTAATTGATTGAGGTTGCTCGTTGGTGGAACTAAGGTGAAGTAGACCCTGCTACCCAGGCTTTTAATTGCTTCAGGTGGCTGTTTTATCTACAGTCAAATTTTAACAAAAACATTTTAATAACCAATTTAATAGAAAATCACATGGCACATATTAGCTTTGTGCTGCTGTGTACACATAGCTCCACTGAAGACAATGGAAGTTCTAATTAGCAAACAATTACAAAGGCTTTAGACTGTCTAAGTTAGGTGTAAAGGAGTGTTTCAAGTCGTTTTAGCTCAATTTTAAAAAGCACCTCCTTTTTACTCATTTAGACAGGCCCTAATTTTGTCCCACTTAGTATGACTCTAAGGGACTGTGAAGTTGGTATAATGAATATACTAAGAGTCTAGATGGGAAGAATTAAGTAACTAATACAAAGGTTTAACTTTCCTGTTACGGCAGCCCCCGAAAAAACCTTCTTTAACTTACACATTCTCACTGTGTCTCAGGGTGACAGAAAACAGGAGACAGAAAGGAGGTGAAACTTCAAGAACAGGAAAGGCTGGGTTACAAGAATGAATATATTCACCTACTGAATTTCAGCAGGTGGCAAGACTAGTAGGTCTGCTTCTTCTTAACTTTGAAACTTTATCTAGGTGTTCCATCATTGCAATTAAACACATTTTAAAAAATAGACTAGAGGAAAGCATCTCAAACTATAGTCTGTATATACCACCGGTGGTCTGCAAGCCGTTCAGTACGAGGACATGTGTGTAGATAGGTTATGCATTTAACTCCTGTAAAGCCTTGCACACCACTTCTGAATGTGCCCTTCCCCCATCTGTACTAGTGTTGGGTTGTAGGCAGTCCCTAATGGTTTATTGGGCAACCACAAAATTCTCTCAACCACTTTCTCCTTTCCTTTCAAAAAGCACTGCATCCTGGACATCCATGGTTGGCTGGGCTATGCTTATAAATGTCATCCTCAAATAAGCCACTAGAGACCACTGTTAAGTGCAATAAACACTCCAAACATTATTAGCCTGCCTTGTCTTCTCCAGAAAGACTAGGCCTATTGCCTCTGTAGTATTCCCTTGAAGAATAGGAAAGGATGCTATTTATTTATTGATAAATATTGCACATGCTGTAAATACAGCCAAAGCAAAATACTCTCCATTCAGTCTGATCTAATATTTCTTTTGTGTCTAAGATACAAGAAAAGGTTGATTCTGGCATGCTCTCATTACTTATTTTTACTCCTCTTGTATTTTAAGATATGTTTTCCCTGGTTAATCACGTGTGAATATTGTGAGGGGAAAAACAAGATTCTTGACGAAAGCAACATTTTATCATTGCTTTCAATAGCAGTTAGGATCTGGGAATGAATCCAGTTTATGATTTACTGCATTATACTGCTGTTGAAGCTGCATTTGAAGGCTGAATAATCCAGACCTAGAAGGTGCCCAGTTAGTATTTAGTGCCTGGCTCTGCCTTTCATTTTGATCTCCTAAACACATTTTTCTATTTACCCCCCAGATCATATGTGTAGAGTACATGGATTACTACTGTGGAGAGGGATGTTCCCTAACCAATATTTTCTTGTAGTGAATGTTGTGCTGGGAAAAGGCTTGGCCATCCTGGAGATCAAAGCCCTCCAATTAACAGAGCAGGTGACTCAGACATCTATAATGAAAGCTTCCTCAAGCTCACCAATGTGCCTCAACTTTGATCAGCACAGGGTACCTCTAGTATCTGAGAAAAAAATGCTGTGTCCATGGCCTTATCCAATCTTTGGCTTCTCTTCCAAGACTGTCAACAATGGTCAATTTGCAAAGATTACACTGGTTCACTAAGAATAGGACTGAACACCAGAAGCCACTCACCAGCTATTGGGTTGTAATTATGTTGTTTACTACTTACTGACTTGGGGAATGGATTTCAACTAGCAACCTAACAATGAAACTTCTCTTTTTATGTTACCATATGAGAATAATCTGTTTTAGTGTTCAACATGCTTTGTACAAAGCAACAGTGAGACACCAAAGAGGCATTATTCAGGGACCTAAATAGGACAGTATGCCCCAGCACTGAAGGAATGATTAGACAGGTAGGAGGAGAACAAAGAAAGGAGATTCATGCAAGGCAAGGGAGACCAAAGTTTCAAGAAGCAGAGCCTGGTCAATGGCATCAAAGGTAGCTGACCCTGTCAAGGAGGATGAGGATGATATACTGGTTTGGACTTTGGCTATGAAACAGTCATTATAGACTTTGGCGAGAGTGGTTTGAGTGGAGTGCAAGGGCCCTGGACTGGAGAGAGTCCAGGATGGGCCTGGAGGAGAGGCACTCCAGACAACAATTGTAGACAGCATGTTCAATGAACTTAGAGAAAAGGAGATAGGGTAGTAACACAAGAGGCAAGTGGGATCAAGTTTGTTATTTTAAGAGAGATTAAAGCATATTTGTATCGCGCAGGGAAAGAATCAGGAGAGTGAGAGGTTAAGCAGAAGAGTTAGAGCGAATGAGAGCAGGCACAAGAGAGCAGGGAGGGGATTGGATGAGGGCAGTGGACAAGCAGAGGGGTTAGAGAAGGAGAACCCTGTGTGGCAGTGACACGGGAGGAGGGGAAGGTCACACTGTATCTTACTCCCAATCTAACCCAATTCATGCTAGTAGGCAGGAGTATTTTCATAGCCAATGCCAAATTAGTTTCCCCGTGTGCTCTGTAACTCTTTATCTTGCCCTAACACAGCATATGCATCACTCCACAATTGTGCTGTGCAAGATAAACTTTGGTTTGCATCTTTAAGTGCCACATAACAAATAAACTTAATGAAAAGTTAAAGCAATGAATTGACACCATCATTTGTCATGATCGGTCTATGAAGGCAAGCATCAAGAACAGGTTTTGGTGAATAACTTGTATAAACCATATTCAATGACGTATGAAAGCAAGAGTGATGGCTCTAGATATGAAATGGCCATTCTTAAAACTTAGGTTGTCAGACTAGAAAATAGACATCTTTGCTGTTGCTAGTTCTCAGTACATTCAGCTCAGCGAATCCAGGAAAAGAGATGTCTGCCACCAGGCTATGATCAGAAGGAGGCTTGGAAAACAGATTGGGCTAACCAAGACTTAAATTATAATCTTGTGCTGGATCCAACACAGAAAGTTCCTGGGTTTGAGCTCCCATAGACACCTTGGTTGATTCTGAACCAAATCTGAACCAACCACAGTAGATGCGGACATTTAATGCATAATTAGAAAAATCAATGACTCCCTGGCATGCAAGTGTGGCTCCCCCTGACAGACCATCAAACATATCACCACCTGCTGCCCATTATATAAATTGTAAGGAGGATTCACTGCAATAAATTCTGCCACTCCTGATATAGCCATCTGGCTTGATCAATTTCAGGTGATTGTAGTTGCTACTCAATACCGGCCCCATGAAAGAAGTAGTAAATTAAGCCTTGTTTTTCCCTCCCCAAATCAGATTCTGCCCCCCATTTTCCATCCCCATCAATGTGTACCACATACAAAAAGCATACAATGTGGTATACTACTTTTATAGTATCTGCATAAGTTTGAGGTTACCACATTACCCATGAGTAGCAGAGCCCCAAGTTCTTTATGCAGATCATCCCAAATTAGTACAAACAAAACCTTCATATCATACCACGTTATCAGATACCACAGAATTTTAATTTAAACTGTATTAAAAGTGCTAGAGAGTTATTACAATATTTATTTGGACTATTTTTTGTATCCCTGTAAAGCCAGGCTCCCCTAATACCAGCTGTTTACACACCTCTGAGTTACTCTGCACTTGTACTGATGTAACTCAGATCAGATTCTGACTACTTGAGATAATGTGTGCTGCTTGCTAGGTGCTCATTGTGAATTTCATGTTGGGACAGCCTTTTTTAAGTTAAACCTGCGTTTTACTTACAAAAAAATTAATTGCTTGACAGAGTTGGTTTAATGAAAAACAGACTTCACTCAGTACATAACACCTATCATAACATAGCTGAACCACTGGAACAAGATTTGAGTTAATATAAATAAATATAGTGCGGTCCAATGGCAGACCACAGATAAACAGCCACTCTGCCAAAATTATAAATGGTGTTTTTATGGATGCATACAGAAATTCCAGTATACTCAGTTTAGAAATAAATACAGCTTGGAAGGTTAAAGTCTTATAAATTAGATCACTGATGGCAGGACAATTTTTAGGAGTATAATATTTTTCTGAAAGGACGTGAGGTTGTGTCATAGTAATATGGAGTTCTTGTGGTGCAGACAATAGATTTTGCAATAAACAGAATTCAGGGCATTATCTTAAATGCTTACCAATATGGTAACAACTTCTGATGTCTAGAGTGTCACTCAGAGGAGTCAAATAGACATAAACACCACTGACTGTCAGTTTTCTTCATTCTGCAAGCCAACAGTATGAAACACATGTATCCTGAAAGTCATGCAGTTGGAAGCCTTGTCACCAGGTGAGCAATACTCCTGTCAATCTGCCCACTGCCATTTTGGTGATATTATGCAATTGCGATCACAGCACGGAAGTATGCATTGCTTTGACTGTGCAGAGATCATAGCAACTTTTGTTATACCTGCTCTTTTCCCAGATTCTAAAACCTGAAGAGAGCGTTGTGATCATCTAGTATGACCACCTGTATAGCACAGGCCATTGAATTTCTCCCAAATAACTCCTAGAGCATCTCTTTGAGAAAAAAACATCCTAAATTGATTTAAAAAGGGTCAGTGATGGAGACCACACATCACTTGGTAAATTGTTCCAATGATTAATTACTCTCACCTTTAAAAATGTACACCTTATTTCCACTCTGAGTATGTCTCTCTTCAGTTTCTAGCCATTGGATTGTGATAGACCTTTCTCTGCTAGACTGAAGAGCCCATTACTAAATATTTGTTCTCCATGTAGGTACTTACAGACCATAATCAAGTCACCACTTAACCTTTTCTTTGTTAAACTAACTAGATTGAGCACCTTGAGTCTCATTATGGTTCCTTAAGGGGCCACCTTCACATGGGACTATGAAAACAGCAATGAAGTGCGCGCAAGGGGAGAGGTTGACCTCGCTAAGGAGTCCAGCTGAAAAAATGCTAGCGGCTCCCGGGGAGCGGGTGGAGGGAAGTGTATTTAGATGGTCTCCTGTGGCCTGGCCAGATTAAAACGAAGGATTGTTTTCAGAACTGGTTTTGGGTGGGTGATGGAAATTAATTGCACAGAGGCCTGGATACGAGCAGCGCTTCTCCCTAGGCAGAAAAACTGTTGGGGGGAAGAAGTTCAGCAAGGTAGGGGGCGTAGATCAGACCAGCCTGGGTGTTTGTTTATAAGAATTCAAGGGGCACCAGGGCAGGGATAGTTAGTTGTCGGGTAGCTGCTCAGCCCTACCCGCACAGGGAACGTGCAGCACTTAGCACTCGAAGAGCCCCCTCCCAAACACAGGTTCGGGACTGCTCCCCGTGCTCTGCCGGCGGGCGGGCGAGGAGGAATCGCGCAGCCCTGTCCCAGCCGGCGCGCTCCCAGGGCAGGGTGGCCGGGCAAAGTCCAGCGTCCCCAAGGTGAAGCGCCCGGAGCCCGGCAGGGCGCCGAGGGCTCGCCCGGGCCGTGAGCTCCCCCTTCCCTCCCCTCCGCCCGGGCGCGGCCGGACTCACCATCTCCCGCCTGAGGAGGTGCAGTTTGGTCTCCAGTCTCTCCAGGGCGCCGCTGCCGCGCCTGGAGGCGCCCGCGGCCGGAGCCGGGCACACGCCGCTGCCCCCTGCGCCGCTCCGCTCCCGGGCGGCGGGTTCCTCCCCGCGCAGCGAGCGCGCCAGGCTCTCGGGCACTTTGCGCCCCAGCTTGAGCTCCACGTCGCGCAGGCCGGCCAGGGGAGCCTCCTCCATGGCTGGGGCGGCGCGGCGGGCGATCGGGCGCTAGCCGCGGCGGCCCGGGCTCACCGGCCGCCTCCCCATGTCCGCAGCGGAGCCTCTGCGCCGCGCCGCCGCCCGCCGGGCAGGGGACCCGCCGGAGACATGAGGAGCCGCCGCTCGCTGCCCGGCCGCCCCGGGCCGCTCGGCCACTCGCGCCGCCCCCGCTGCGGAACGAGGACTCGGTCCCGCAGCCAAGAGCTCCCGGCCCGGGCAGGCGCCCCCGCTGCGGCTTGCCGCGTTAGCGGGCCAATCGCGCCGGGCCGCTCATCGCATCTGGCCCCGGGGAGGCGTCGAGACACGGTGCGGCAGCCCCCGCGGAGCCGTGTGTCTGCCGCTCGCTCCGCGCGCCGGGCTCCTCGGATCCGCGCTGAGCCGCTTACAGCCCGGCGTGCGTGCGCCCACGGAGCCGCCTCGCTCTTCTCCCGACAGAGCGACACTTGAGCCGCTTCTCTGATGTCATCAGGCTTCCCCCGCAGGTTGGAGCCAAGTCATTGTGGTTCCCGAGCGGCTGAAACTTTAGACGCCGCTGGCAGGTGGGCCAGCCCTCGCACCGTAACGCGCAGGGAAGAGACTCACGCCGGTAGCCCCCCCCCCAGTCTATTAAAGATGCACGCACGGTGTCAGCTTTAGACTAAAAGCAGGGAGCGGGGCGCAAGCTGGATTTGTGTGCGTTCATTTCAGCTCTCCGCCGTTGAAATACTTAGCATGTGTTAGGTACAGAGGACAAAGTGCTTAGGGCTGTGACGTGAGCTAATAAAAGCAAGGAAGTGCAAAGTAAAATGGCATTAAAGAGTTTATTCTTCATAAAAATGCACTGGAAACTCAAATCTGCCTATTGACGTGTGCAGGTGCATGTTCATATAAACATGATATATAATTATGCGTGTTTATGTACCCTAGGATTTTATAGTCCTATGATGCTCATGTGCAGGAGTATAGGCACTGATTTTTTATTTAAGAAAGCAGAAGCATTAAAAAGTTGACAGTCCCATGAACTCGGAACAGAAGAAGAAGGTCAGTCAAATCGGGTCCAGCCAGGGTGGCAGTGCTACTTTGCTCTTTGCCTCTTGGTATAGCAGCACATATGTATCTTGATTTGAGTAAGACTTTTGACATGGTCCCACAACATTCTTGCAAGCAAGCTAGGGAAATGTGGTCTAGATGAAGTGCTTGAAAGACCATACTGCGAAACTTATCAAACGGGGAGGTTGTATCTAGTGGGATCCCACAGGGGTCAGTCCTGCGATCAGTATTCAATATGTTTATTAATTCTTGGATAACAAAGTGGTGAATATACTTACAGAATTTGCAGATAACATCAAGGTGGGAGGGTTACGAGCACTTTGGATGATAGGATTAGAATTCAAAACTATCCTGACAGGATTGACCTGCAGATTCACAACCATTACAGTTCATAATGGAAAAGTGTGTTTTGATAGTTTACCATACAAACAAACACATAGCCAATAAAATGTAAAGGACTTGAAACAATATTCTATTTTGGTTTTAAGTGGTTTTATTCTCATGTTGGTGCTTAGCAATGCATAAATCTGATGGACTCTAATGGGAGTTGTGTGTGCCAGTTTGAGGGTATACCCCTTAGGAGGTATCTAATAATTATGTACCTAAAAATCCTTTAGGTTTGAAAATGGTTTTTATTGGCAGAATCGCTCACATCTGCCACAAATGTGTATATAGCTTCCAAGCAGAAGACTTTGGGAATGCAGAGAAGACATTTCTCAATTTTAAAAAAGTTACCAAGGTTAGTAGCTTGCAAGTTATCAAACACAACAAAAAAAGTCAATTGTAAAAATAAATTTTAAGCTACTGACCAGTCTATATTATCCTCCACAATTTTGGAGAACTGATCTGTCCTATAGTAAGTGTCAGGCTGGAGTATATTTTCTGGCAGTTACCCATTTCAGCAAGTAGTCCTCAATAAGGGTGTGACAACTTTAACTATAGCATTGCAGATAAAATATCTTTGTATTTGACAGTTGGCCCACAGAAGATAGTTTCATTGTTTGTCTTCACATATGACACTGCATAGGATATCATGCTTCAGCATCACATTCTACCTGTCCTCATATAGTGCAAGACAAATCAAATCTTAAAATATGACAATTGGTTTGCTTTAAATTTGCCTCCATATTTAGGGTCTATGGAAATAAACAAACCTAGGATCAATATAAATGTTCACAAACTTTTGTAAATTCCAAATTGAGCAGTTAAGAAACAACAAAAATCAAACAAACGTTCCTGTACAAATTTGCCTTTCAAACATTGTTGCCAACTGATAGTTTCACTTTTCTCTCTTTTTATTCTCTAAACTGAGTAAAATGCAGAAAGTAAACAAACTACATAAATAAAAGTAAAATGAGTTATTTAAGTTTTTCCATTTTAATAATCTAAGGTATCATTCATATATATATATATGATTAAGGAAATGTAAAAGAATTTTTCAAATTGTAGTTGGCCATATTATGATCTCCCTCAGGTTTTACATCAGTGTAACTCCATGGAAGTCAGTGGAGTTACTCCTGAATTACACAGATGTAAGTAATATCAGAATTAGGACCATTATTGTTAAATGGATGATCTCCATCTCTGGGTGATAATCTGATCTTGTTAAAAAAAAAAAAAAGCCTCACAAGAAAAAAGGTTAAATAAGAAACAATAATATTATATATTGTAATAATAATATGCAGGTTAGGGGTGTAATTTTACTACATTTTAAGTAGTATCTGTTATATTTCCCCCCTGTTAGAGGGTTCTTCTATGCTATTTTCAGGGACCAGTGGATTGGTTGATTTTGTCCACCCTCTCTTCTCCTCCCATGGCTTTGAACCATCCACACTTGAGGCCCGATCTCAAGCCCTGTGAACTAACTGAATAGACTCCCATTGTCTTCAATGGGTTTGGGCCCTCACTTTGTGGTCACAGTTTTTCTGCCACAGGTAAAAGTAACAAGACTTTTTTCTTGGCCTGTCAGTGCCACTCCTTGTTTGGCAAAGGGATGGTTGTTGAATGACACATAGCACTGTCTCCACCCCAAAGTCTCAGACAGCACAATCCTGCAAAGCACTGATTGTTTTAAACTCCTATTGAAGAAAATGGGAGTTGAGGGCCCACAGTACCTCAAACAAATGCTCAGCACCTTGCAGGTGAGCATCATCTGTGGCCTTCTGTCTCTCCTAGCTCTGAGGTGTGAGTGGCTGGGACCAGGAAGTCTCCCTGCATTACCATACAAATCAGTACCACTAGGCCACCATAAACAGACCCAACCATTAACATACGATCCCTTCTCCAGTTATTTTAAGTGTATTGGAGTTGTTATAATAAGCTGTTCTACTCCATGGTTTCCTTGGTGGCCTAGCAACCTACCCGGACCTGGAACATGATATTGCTTTTGTCACAGAGGATAGCATAGTTGTAAACAAAGACATCATGGGCTGCTAGTCCCTTTATATAATAGCGATCTAGATTTCACAGATCATGTTGTCAAAAGTGATTTAAAATGTTTCAGGTACGTAATTTAGCAAATTTACAACTCGTCATCCTTTAAGAGAACTACCAACGAAAGAAGGGGGTTATCTTCTGCTTTGGCTCTTAAATGATTGCTCAAGCTGATCTTGCAAGAGATACAAGGGTACAAGTCATTAGATTAAGAGGAGGACAATTACTGACAGTGGAGCATAGATAAGCTTTGTTCTGATAATTCATACACTCCCAACTCTTTCAACAGAAGAAAAAAAACAGAGGTTGTTAAGAAAGGAGGGATTGAAATAGGATTACAGCAAATGAATGGCAATCCTCTGCAAACCCAGAAAAATATAGCACAGAAGCAATTAAATTAAATTTTACGTATCGGTCTTTAATTTGTATAATAAATAACATGCTCTTAAAAGGTTGATAGTAGCATGAGACCTGTAGTTATTCTCAGTTTCTATCACCAATAAAGCCCAATAATTTAAAATATCTAAACTATTAAATACAGTCTTGGAGGCTGAACTTGCAAACATTTCCTACTGAAGATAGGTCGGACCCAGTGAGTAGTCCCACTTACTAATCAGTATGTTACTCCAGGTGATAAGCATTATGCCTGGGACCCATACACATGTAGATCTGATCCCACAAACCCTCCTCCTCCTCCTCCAAGTGTAGCACTCTTGTTTAAGTCAGAGTTCCATGCAAAGATGATTTGTAGGATCAGACCCTTCCCTTAGTCCAGTAGGCAATACTCCTATTGAGGTCAATGGGAGTTTTCCTCCCTATAAGGACTAAGGGACCAGTCCAAAGCCTACGGAAGTCAGTATAAAGACTGTCTGACTTCATTGGGCTTTGCATCAGGCCCTAAAGTCTACAAGATTTGGTTCTTAGGCTGGGTCTACACTGACGGCGGCAAATTCACTGCCGTCACATCGATTGCTCTGGATCGACTGAGTGGTCTGTATAGACGCGCTCAGTCAATCCAGGAAGCGACGCAGGAAAACCACCCGGGTAAGTGGCCTAGCGCTGCGTGGAAGGGAGCGCTGTTCCCTTTGATGCAACGCAGTGTGGACACCATGCAGAGGAGGCGCTGCAAAGTCGATGGGAGATACACAGCATATCTCCCGTCGACTGCCGCCGAATCGCAAAGGTAAGTGTAGACCGGGCCTTAATGTGCATAGAATATTAGAGTTGGAAGGGACCTCAGGAGGTCATCGAGTCCAAACCCCTGCTCAAAGCAGGACTAACCTCAGCTAAATCAGCCCAGCCAGGGCTTTGTCAAGCCACAGTTTAAAAACCTCTAGGAGATTCCACCACCTCCCTAGGTAACCCATTCCAGTGCTTCACCACCCACCTAGTGAAAAATGTTTTCCTAATATCCAACCGAGACGTCCCCCACTGCAACTTGAGACCATTTCTCCTTGTTCTGTCATCCACTACCATTGAGAACAGTCTAGCTCTATTCTCCCTGGAACCCCCTTTCAGGTAGTTAAAGGCTGCTATCAAATCCCCCCTCATTCTTCTCTTTTGCAAAGTAAACAAGCCTAGTTCTCTCAGTCTCTCCTCATAAGTCTTGTGCTCCAGCCCCCCTAATCTCTTTTGTTGCCCTCCACTGGACTCTATCCAACTTGTTCACATCCTTTTTGTAGTGGGGGACCCAAAACTGGACACAATACTCCAAATGTGGCCTCACCAATGCTGAATAGAGGGGAATAATCACTTCCCTTGATCTGCTGGCAATGCTCTTACTAATGCAGCCCAATGTGCTATTAGCCTTCTTGGCAACCAGGACACACTGCTGACTCATAACCAGCTTCTTATCCACTGTAACCCCTAGGTCCTTTTCTGCAGAACTGCTGCCTAGCTCATTGGTCCCCAGTCTGTAGCTGTGCATGCATTTTGAATACTTAATGATATTGAGGTGAGAATTCCCACTTTAATTAAGTCTCCATTGTTTCTTATATGTACTAATGAGGCTGGAGGAATATCTTAATGCAGTGCCAGCAGGTACACAAGTCCCTGGAAGTCTTTCAATTTCTTTAACCTGGTTTTCAGTTCCAGATCATTTCCTATGGCATTTGGGTCAAAGATTTCTTAAGAAAGGTTTTAGTTGATATTTAACCTAGCATTACATCATGCTGAATTGCATATGAGTAGGGATTTAAAAAACAGAAAAGATTTGTTGACTTTGTGGAAGACATCCTGTGTTTTGTGGGGATTAAGTTTTATGATGTAACATAAGAGCTTTGCTTTTTATGATGAAGCTATTCCTGATTACATAAGTGTACTCTTCTTGAAATACTAGTTAGAGACCAAGCCACACTGAGTGAGGAGAAATATATTTACATTGTTTATACTCAGTGAGTAGCCATAGACACATGGCATCCGAGTGATGAATAACTTGAAACATGTGACGTTTCAATACCCTACGTCCTGACAGATCCTGCAATCTCTATTTAAGGAAATAATCCTTACCCAAGTAATACCTTTGAAGTAAGAGGGTCTGCCAATGAACATAAAGGCAGCAGGACTGGGATTTTAATCTTTTCTTTAAACATTGTGGGAATATTTAAGAAGTTTCAGGTACCTTAAAACATAGGGTAGAGCAGAAAGAAGCCCTATATTCAGGTACTCACCTCACTGATAATTACTCCTTAAAAGTTTTTGGGAGAGAATGGCAGCATTACCTGCCTACCCAAACCGGTTGCTAATCATGATCAGAGAAGGAAGAGGATGTTTAAATTATGGGGGCTACTTGGGCAGCTAATTCTTGGGAACAGATTGTCACCCTTACTTATGTTGCATAGTGTCTAATTTGCACATCCCTATTAAATGAATGAAGATACTCTATGTGTAAGAAACTACTAAACCTGAGTAATGTGGGTTGTGTAGAATCAAGCCATTAATAATCATGCGATCAACACAACCATATTACTTGCTCAAGCTCTTTGACATGACAAAAATCCTGCTTGTCCGAAGGGTTTTTGTTGTTCTTCTATTATCTATTTTAGGTCACATAAGATCAGAGACACTTGTATTGGGGGGAGGAAGAAATGTTTTAATAATTCACCAGGTAGTAGATTCTTTTTCAGCTTGAGGCTGCATACAGCAAAGACAACTGCAGTTTTACACAACTCAGTCCTGAAATGCATCTAGTGCTCAAGCATAAATACTGTCATCATAGCAGTTGAAATACTGGTCCACTGTATTTTTCCATGCCCATAGCCCTGTATGCTGTGACTCATGCGTAGGCAGAGAGAGTATTGTATTTCTGTCACTTGTGACACATGGCATCAGAAGTGCTTTTAAAGTGCTTGCTTGCATCGTTTTCCTAGCTCACTGCCACAGGCCAGATGGAGAGAACAAAAGGGGAACCTATGCAAACGGAGTTTTATTTTGTTGGCTTAGTTTGTGAAGGGAGAAGGTGGGAACAGCAAACAGTGGGTGCTGGCAATATTTTACAACACTCAAAATCTACACTTATGCAGAAGAGGCCCAGTGCTGCAGAATACTCACAGTGAGTAATATACTAACTCACACCAGTAGTCCCTCCAACTTCAGAGAGCCTACTCATATGAATTTCTCACTGTGAGTAAGGACTATGGTACTCTGCCTAACATATTAGTCTTTTCTTCCAGATACCCAACCACTGCGGCTATGCAGCTGCCTCCGTTGCTGCTGCCTGCTCTTCTGATTTATTCAGGGTTTATAACCCAACCCTAACATCAGGGACACTGCTTATGTAAACTGGGCTTTGTAACAAAAGGACAACCAATATTTGCAATGGAAATACACTGAACAAAAGAACTTGCAGATGAAGCTTAATATAAACAGCTGAAGGCTATGAACAAGTGTGTATGAGTCTCCTAGGACACCCTAAGTCAAACAGTGAAGGTGTACAGACGGAGGCCTTGCCTAGCCGCACAAGAGGTTGCCGGTGCAGCTATATTAGCAAATCTTCCTAATGGAGGTACAGCTTCTATTAACAAGAGTTCTTTTGCAGTTTTAACTTTTGCCTCAAAACAAGATAGGCAATATCAGCAAAAGGACTTTACTGTACACAGATTCATACAGTCAAAGCTTTTACAGCACAGCTATGGCAGTTAGGATATGATCCGCCCCCCCCCCGGTAACCAATATAGCTACGCCAGCAACACTTTTAATAGTAGACCAGGCCTGAGGCTGGGATTTATCACCTTCAGTTTAAAAATTCAGGAAGTGCTGGGGAAGGTGAGGTGACAAGGGAGCAGCAGCTTGCAGGATAACCGTGAATCATATTCAGCTACTGGTCTAACGTGTTCTCAGAGGAAGGGTCAGATTTACCTGGGGAACTTGACAACTCCTTCAGTCCTCCTTCCCGCCCGCAATAAGGAGGTTTTTGTACTTATTTCCCCTCACTATGAGGCCACTGCTTCTTTCACCCTTCCACTCCCCCTCCTGTTTAAAAAAAAAAGTATCTTTTTGTGATGCTGCTCCCAGCTCCATTGCTTTGGCTCCCAAGGAGCCCCCATGCTATTCGCTCCTCACTGGGATCAACAGTCAAGCATCATCATTTTTTTTAATTGTCAAAAAGTAACCCCATCGATCTGAATGATACTCAGTGTTGTTTTCCCAATGGCAATGCCAGGTGCAACATTTCTAGTGTGCTAGTTTTTCCACATCAATAGAAGAAAATCCATACAAAGGCAATTTGCACTGGGTGCCACACAAGTGTCAGGCTAAAACAGGAGAGATGCCTGGGGATGGTCCTCTGGAAGTGGAACAAGAAGGGAAGAAATAACTAGCCTAAAAACCATACTGGGAAAGTAAGGAGCAAAGATGGTCTTGTAGGAAAGTTACTGAACTGGGATTCAGAAGATGTCAGTTCAATTTCTGGCTCTGCCATAGACTCTTTGCGTGGTCTCTGGCAAATCACTTAACTCTCCAAGCCCGTTTCCCAGTTGTGAAATGGGAAGAATAGCACTTCTTTTGTCTATTTAGATTGTAAGTGCTTCAGAGTGGGAACTCTTTCACTGCTTGTATAATGTCTAACACAACGGTGCCCCAGTCTTGGGTGGGGTCACATAATGGTGAGGCATGGTAGTGCCCCAAAAGCTGCACCTGGCAATATGGAGTAGAAGTTGAGGATGAAGCCCAAATGCTTTTTTGTTTTTTGTTTTTAAATAATTAAAAGGGTAGGAGGAAGGGAGGCAGGGAGAGCTAACTGGTTTTCAGCTAGCAATCTAGCTGCATGTAGCCTTTATTGAAGACTGGTATCTTTGCCTTCTGTGAACTAACTTGCTCTTGAAATAAAGCTATGGAGGTTTAAAAACGCTGCTGTGAGCATATTTCAGTGAGGGCTGAACACAGGGCTTGTAATCCTACTTGTTACACTGACTGCCTAATGACAAAGGGAGCCACAGGAGTACCTTCCTGTCAGCTTCCCTCTGTAGAAGAGGGGATAGTAGTACTCCGGGCCAGTAGATTCCTCAGTTCCAGGGCTATGCAGTTTGCTGGAAAACAATCCATGCCTTGCTGTGGAATTAAGAATATAGGCATTGACATGTCGGATTGGGCCAGTGATCAAACTAGTCTGGTATCTCATCAGAAAGTGGCCAGTAGCACCTTCCTTTGAAGCCATTGCAGGAAGCCCTGCCGTAGGCAGTTATGGGATGATTTTCTTCAAGGATAAGTTTCTGCCTAACTTCCTTAGCTATAATGTGCCATATATACTGAAGCATGAAGGCTTCTCTCTCTGCAAAAACTCATTTTTATAATCTTTACTGTAACTCTGGATACTCTTGTCATCCATAAAAATGGGTAAGCCTTTTTTGAATCCTTTGACATCAATAATATCTTATATCAATGAGTTCCACAGGCTCATTGTGCATTTCTTTAAGAAGATATTTTCTTATATTCATTTTAGGTCCAAGTATATATCAGAATGGAAGCTTTCTTTGTATATTGTAGCCCTCATGATAGGTCTTATTTGGAAAATTATTGTCAAAGTGCAATGTAACGAGGTGTCATCATCTAGAAACCATAGCTCTAAGGAGAGTTAAATACATCTTTAGCTTAACTGAATGTTTGCTCAAACCCATTGATGATAACATACATTTTAACATTAACTGTTTCTCTAATTCTCAGATTAGCAGAGACATGCATCTAAAGTTCTTATCTATAGTAGCAGCACAACATGGCTGATAATGGGTGGGGGCAGTGAAGCAGCTGATTGCTGGCAAAAGTTATTGGGGGAGGAAAGAGCAAACCCCTAAAAAAAATGGAGTCACTTCCATTCCTTCCCACAAATGAGATAAATGTAAGAGATATTTCCTCTTCACATTACCAGAAGGCTCAACCACCTTGTGGGAGCCAAAACCCCTAGGCATCTTCTACACTTTCCTTGGTATCAAAGCCCCAAATGCACCCTATCTGGTGCCAAGACTGTCTGTTCTCTAGCATCTACACTGCAACTATTGCTTTCAGTATACAATTCTATGGCAAGTAAGGGAGTATGGCATGCTAAGCAGCAAACTGAAGCACCACAGCTTATTCTATACAAGAAGTGTTTTATTGCTGTGATAACCAATGAATATGTCAGGACTTCTCTTAACAAGGCATACTCACCATCTCTCACAGGGCTGGATACTCACTCTTTCCACTCTGTAGTTTGGTTTCCTAATGTGGCTTCTTCTCATCTCACTACTGAGGAGCTTCCTCACAACCATTCCTCTCTGCCGGTTGGGTTATGCTTCAGGCAGTTTCTCTAGCTCTCCATAAGGCAGGCATCCTCAGCCTCCTCTCAAGAAGCTGGGCTCTACTTCAGACAGTTATCTACTCTCTCCTTAGATCAGAAGTCCCCTCAGTTCTCCTTTTGGAACTTGGTTCTAATTCAGGCCAGCTACAGGCCCTCGGCCAGCCTCTCCTCCAGCTGGGCCTTTTCCGCAGTCAACCTTCTCACTTTTAGGCTTGGAGAGTTAAGCAGCCAGATTTTCTCCTGTTAGTACATCCCTGACTAAGAAGGCAGAGATAGTGTATGTACTGGTGCCCTTCCCAAAGATGATCCTAATTGGCTGGGATAGAGGGATCATTGCTATACCACTCTGCAAGGCTTCTGGTTCCAGATCCTTAAAGAAAGAGTAACACCCCGCACCTCTCCAACACAGTTTATTCCTAGGCCTACTTCCTCTCTACCACTATTTCCCTAGATCCTTTCATATATCCAACCTAGACACAAAATGTTAAAGGATCATGCCATGGAAGATGGGTGGGCTGACCCCTAGGCTGTACTACTCATAAGGGACAGACTAATCCTACTACTGAGAAAGAAGAAACTACTGAGAAAGAATCAGTTGGAAAGTAATTTAAATGATAGCATGGTCCTCGATCAGAAAAGAGATCTTTCACTCTAATGGCAGATGAAAGGCTGCATGTGGGCAGCATAGCAAAGATCTCTGTTCTCTATCTCCATTGTCCAGCTTCCTCTGTGAGCCGCATCACATTTTTATGGGGGTGTGAGAAAGCAAAAATAAGTAACACTTGTGGGGACTTGCTCTGAATTCTTATTGTTATTGCCTCTTGACTTGGTGCATGATTATTTCCCCTTCCTCTTGTAGCGAGGCTGTAGTTTAACCTGCTGTGCTGTCCCATGCATGAAGTTATTCAGGAATAGCTATTCCAGAATACCTCCATGGGTGGACATTCTTATAGAGGATTAAGAGTGCCGTATTCTATGGAAGTGGATTACACTAAACCAGAAAAAGCACTTTTATTCCAGAATAAGAATGCCCGCACAAAGTTATTCTGCAATAGCTATTAGACTTTAAATTCACACATTACCTTATTCTGGGATAACTGTCACATGTAAACAGCCCTAAATCAGGTTTAAAAAAACCATTTGATCAGTGGCTTGTGGCCTACAAAGCAATGCATTATCACTAGCCAGCATCTTTGTTGTGCAATGCTGTGTGGGAGTTGTGCTCTGTCATTCACATGTCAGAAACATTTATAAATACATGTCTAGGAAGGACCTGGATGACCACGTCTGTAATACCCTAGGACACCGACTGCAAGAGAATGAATATTTCAAACTGTATGGTGAACTAACAATGCATGACAAAGGTTCAAAGGGTAACAATGTATAACAAGAACAATAATGTATGACAAAAACAATAAAAACCCTTGTCTCCTTTTGCCTATTTCTCTGTAATTGCAGTCACTGGGATTGCATGAAATGTAAGTACAGAATTTAGTCCTATAAGCTTTACTGCTGCATATGAAATAGAAGATACATGTTCTAATCATATTACACATTAAAAAGCTATTAAAAGAACATTATTAGAGTTGCAATGTCAAGCACTCAAAAATTAAGAAATTCCAAAATTAACATATTCTGTGCAACCTTAATTTGACTCTACTGTGCATAGACATTATGATACAGTCTAATTTCATGGTAACATATTATTTTTTCCAACCAAGTTTAGTCCCTTCTGCCCCATCTCTTCCAACCTAGCCATGTCCCAGTTCTCTCTCTTTCCCAACCTTGGCTCCTTATCCCCGTCCCTTTCTCCTTGTCTCCCTAGTTCCAGTCTCCACTACTCAGGCTTCTCATCCCAGTCCCAAGTCTCAACTCCTGGCTTTTCATCTGATCCCACTGGCCCCAAGTCCTAATCTTCCTCTTCTTACTCCTCATCCAATTTCAATCTCTCCCAACCTCCTCCCTGGCTCCTTGTCCGCAGTCTCTTTGCTCAACCAGTTCCAGTTCTTTTCCCTCTCCTCAGCTCCTGATATGATCTTAGTGCTTTTCCTCCTCCAGTTCACTGGTTACTGTTCCCTCCCCTGTTTTGCTCACCAGGTCACAGTCTTATTTTCCAACCAGTTAAAGCCTTTCCTGCCCTCTGGCTCCTTGTCCTAGCTTCCTCACCAAGCCAGTCCATTTCTTCTCTTCCTCCCCCGTTACGCCAAAATCCTCCCCTGCTATTTCAGTGCCAGCAGGTCATTAAGAGCACAGAAAATGCAGGCTCCCTGTTCTCAGTTCCAATGCCCAGCCCTGGCACAGAGCTACTGGGGGAAGCCATTAAGGAAAAAGTCTGGTTTTGTCCTAGTAGCCTGCGGCTGGAGTATGCTCTGTTGCTCTGAAGGGATGACACAAGCACAGTTCAGTTACTGGTTGGAGATGTGTGGGGATGGAGTATTCTCAATTGTCCTGTGGGGATAGTGCATGCATGTGCAGTCTCGTCTCCGGTAGGAGCCTGGGAGGGGCTTGAGCATGTTCAGTGAAGACAGAATCTTCAGATTCTACTTGCTAAAATCAAAGACATTTCTATTAAATATAGACTCATAGAAGTGTAGGACTGGAAGGGACTTTGAGGGATCTTCTAGTCCAGTCCCCTGAACTCAAGGCAGGACTAAGTATTATCTAGATCATCCCTGAAACATATGAGCTACACTTTTTCAAAGGCTTAGAACTTGGCGAAACTTGGGCGGATTTTCATGGGGATGGCAAATGGCACATCCCTAACAAAAATGCTATCCCTGCCAAATTTTGAGTCCCTTCTTCAAAGCATAGGAGCACTAGAGAATTTCAAAGAAAAGGTCTCCAATTTAAAAAAAAAAACAAAAAACATGGGCAAAACAATGTATTTTCTCCTAGTCTCTCCCAGAAATGGCTGAACCATTTTGGCTGAAATTTTCCAGAGAAGTTCAGTCGGAGGCAGACACGTGGTCTGGAAAATATAAATCCAAATGATTCAAGTATCACAAAGTCATAAGCAACTGAACAGTGTTTTATAATGGAAGGTGTCAGGCAACCTTAATAAAAGGCGTTGATACAAGCTCCAACTATAATTAAGTCACAGAACAGAAGGAAGCTGAAAAGCCACAACCTGACCTTAAGGCTAAACAACAAAGAAGCCCACAACAGAACACTACATTCAAACTCCTGCACGATGGGGAAGTTCTGATTGAGATCCCACACTGCACAGTTCAAGCCCATCTTTAGATGACAGATCTGAGCCAGAACATTGACTTCAAACTCTTTGAAGTCTAAGGGAGTCTAGATCTATATCTAAATTTTGTGGTTTGGTCTTATTTCTGATATAAATTAATGAGAACTAAGATCGACTGACAAGTTTAATTACAAAATTCCAAAACTGCTGCACATTTGAGTTTCATAACTACTAGGCTATAATCTTCTTGAAAAATTGTTTTTGTAAGTGGGGAATAACTTGTTGATATACTACAGATTATAGTGTGTACCATAACCAAAAGAGAATTCATAATTACACTAAAGATGAAGTGTCAATGAATTGTAGCTAGTAAAATGTGCATTTCATATAGGTCCATAAAGTTGATGTTAAGCAATAGAATTGCATAATAAGTATATGTATTGTACATGGGGGCTGATATATTATAACTCACAAGTCTAATATATGTCAAACAATACCTGTGTTTGTTCTTCCCTAGTATGGATAAGCACCCAAAACTTCACATGCATATTCAAGGTCTCCAACTCTACTGAGCCAAATTCACCTCTGGGCTCAATGCCATCAACTGCAGTGAGTGTTTGCCAGCTGAGTTTGTTCCAGAGGTTCTGCATCATGAGACCAAGCTGCCATGTAAGACTTCCTATTTTTGATTGGGCTGCAAATACTGATGCTATTCTGTTATATCTGCTTGGAACAGTGGCTGAAATATAAAAGCGCAGCAGTGTGAGTAAATGAAAAACAACAAAGAAGAGAAAAAGCTAACATACAATTTTCCAAACTCCAGTAAAAATCCCCCACCCCTTTTCTCCCCAGATTTCTGCTGAAGTCTTGGATTGGTTCTTATTTCATCAGACCCCGTTCCCTCATCCTTAGGAATTTAATGCTCTCTTCCTTTACTTATTTCAGTGGCTGTGCTATCATTCAATCTTGTCATTAAGCAGTTTCCACCTTTAACTGAATGATGAACTATACTGTCTTGATTGAGGCTGTTGTCATTGGAATGTACTAAGTGGGCCTAAAGGGTGTTTTAATGCTGAGTGATACTGTTCCTGGCTGGCTTGTGAGACCAATCTTGCTATTCCTGTGGAACATGATTTCTCTTTTATTGATCCCAATATTATTCCAGATCCCAGGCCTGCTCTTAGTAATTGCCAGGCCATCTGGTGGACTCATCATTCCTCAGGTTTGGAAGCAGTTTATATATGCAGTATATATATGTATGCAAATAAAATCCCCTGTAGGATTTTATCATTCACAGCTTAATAAATTTACGTATTTCTGTGGCCAAATTTTGCCAGTTAGGCACCAGCCCAGATTGTGGACAAAAGTTCCAGAGCTTCTCAGCAGGTAGAGGTCCTGGGACTATGCCCACTGCACTGCAATTGCACAGACTAGAGAGTGTACTGTCACCCATGTTTAGCCAGCTTCTTGCCTAGAATGGAGGAGATTGAGGCCACAGGAATCTCATGCAGTGGCCAGGCATGATGGGCCTATTGGGTGGAGTATAGAAGGGTATGGATATATACAGTAGGCTAGAACCACAAAAGAATTTATGCACCTAACTGCCACTTTAGGCACCTAAACCCCAGACTCAGACTGGGATTGACAAAATCCCCACTCAGCCACTGTCGAACCCTGTAGGCCTCTAAGGTCACTCAGTGCCTTAAGTTTTGCAGTAAAAGTTCTTTAGGTACCTTCTGTTTTTGTTTTTGTACTGTGGCCACATGCCAGCCATCCAGACACCTCCTGGATCAGGCCTCTAGGTGAACTTCCACAAAACAGCTGGGGTAGTGGGGTAGGAGGAGGCCAACCTCCCTCATAAATTATAGCATAGTAGTTAGGTTACACACCTGGGCTATTGGAGACCCCTGGGTCAAGTCCCTACTCCACCTGACAGGGAGAAGGAATTTAAAGGGTGATCTGCCACCTCTCTGGAGGGTGCATGAACTAGGCTGTGCAGTTTCCTCGATCTCTCCTGTTGAGTGTGTTCTATTGTGCCTAAATAACGAAAAGAATCCTTGGGCCAAGAAAGAATGAGAAGCACACATCTGGGAGGGGGCAAATCTTAGTTTGACTCCTTTCTCCTCCCATCATCTGGACCTGCAACCTGCACTATGGTCTTTCACAGTCCAGGGGAGTACCTTAACCACGGGGCTAAACATTTTAGGAAACTGCCCCCATCCCCAATCTCTTTCAAAAACAGCATAGGCACCTAATCCCAGGAGAGGGTTTTCATCTGAGAATCCCACATAGAGGGAGGCATCTCGCTGCAGCTCAGATTTAGACACTATCATCCAGTTAGAGAAGGAAACTCCTTTATGGCAAGATAGAATGATGGAACAGCCAGTGAATTAAGTAAGGAAAGAGAGAATTAAATTCTTAGCCATGAGTGAACTGGCTCTGAGACTGAATAGAAGAAAATCGGTAGTCTCTACTTTCCATCTTGTGCAAATAAAATTGCACAAAACACTGTCGAGTTTTGTGATGAAACTGTGACTTATGACCCAAAGCCAACAAAGCCTGGTGTCATTCTTGACCTCACACTGACCTTTCATGACCACCTCAAGAAAGTAACATCTAAGCAAAGACTCATGTCAACATTGTTCAAAAGTTAGTGGGAATAAGCTGGGGATCAACTGCCCCAGTGCTACAGTGCAGAGTACTGTGCCCCAGTGTGGACAAGAAGCTTCCATAATCAACTTGTAGATAGGCAGCTGAATCAGACCACGTGAATCATCACGGGAACTTTAAAATCAACACCTCTAATGTGGCTTTCTGTGTTAGTCAACATCAAGGTTCCGGCTATCTGTCAAGATACTGTCACAGCATGAGAAGTTCAATGTGCTAAGGACTACCCAAAACTTCCCATCTGGCAAGTTATGGATAACATACCCCAACAGTGCCTGAATCTGAGAAATCCACTATGAACCACCCATGACCACCTCATATCTCTAGATCTGCCAGGGAGTGGTAAAGTGTCTGGACCTCATCTACTGTTCCAAACAAGCACATTATTTCTTATCCAGCCAGCTGCCCTCCTCTCTTTGACCTTCACACAGACCTTGGGTCACATTGAATCACACCCAAACAAACCATGGAAGATGCAGCTATTTGATGCACAAATGGAAAATCAAAGATTCCCCTTTGTGTAACTGTGGTGAGAACATCCAAACCATCATAAACATCAAATTAAATGCCCCAAATATTGATTCAAAGGTGAATTGGGTGGTTATCCACAACATCACAGAGGAGGCTTTGAAATGGCTTAAGGACCTACAACTGCATCTACAGAATGTTGCAGATGCCATGCAGGCATGAGAGAGAGACCTATCTCCATGAAAGGAGTGAGGCTTAGCACACAACCCTTGGCTTGGCATCTGCCATTGACCAGTTTAGGTGAGGAGCAGCCTAATATGCTGCCTTCTGTGAATCCCTGGTAGGCGCCTATCTCTCCCCATTCATTGGGTAGGGAAACCAGGTGCTGAACTCAGGTTTTATGAATCCCAGATGTTTTTCTAGACACCTGAAAGATAGGCACGGTGACACTATGTGTTGCCATGCCTCAGTTCCTTTTTGAATCTAGTGCTGTATGCCTTTAGCCTCCATTTAAATATTGTCTGGAAATGCTTTGCAAGGGCTGTCCCTGGGCATGCAGTATGTGTGCTGAGAAGTGGGTAGCAAACTAGTTAAATTCACTTTGGAGTAAGAGATGAAGAGAGAAGGCATGGGAAGTGAGCTCATTAATGCATAGAATGGCCACAATAATAGCACATACAGTTGTGCGAAAGCAGAGTGTAGTGCATGATTCCATTTATTGGACTGATTCATAATGAACTCATGACTTACTTATAAAGTCATTCAGGTTTCTTCTGGTTAAGATTGGCTGGACAGAGGAGGTTTTGTGGATTTGTTAGCCAACTGTGATGTTTTACTACTCATTGGCACCATAAAAGGTATTCAGCATTCCTCAAACTTTTGTTTCACATGAAAGTGAGTAATGTGAAAGGGTATATTTTTAGTTACAGTTACAGCACAGGAATTAAGCTGCACATTCTCATTTTTTGCCATCCCAGTAGTGTGGATTTGGATTATTTCACAATAGTATTACATTAAAAAAAACACAAAGGAAGAGGAAACATTTTGCTGAAAAATAGCCCCTGCTCCCCAGTACATCAAATATGCTTGTAGTCATCAACACTGAAGAATATTAGGATCAATCCATTTTAGATTTCAAAATAAAACCCAGTTTGGCTACATTGCTATTTGTAATTATCATCAAGGCATGTTGTTTGCAGTTAGAATGCAGTTAAAATCTCAGAAAGATATCCCAGAGTTAGCTGTTGGCCCTCAATAACAACTATATGTAAGGGGAACCAAGTCCTCTGGCCTATACAAGGTCTATGGAAAGTTCTGAGTACAGTAGAACCGCTATGACTCCTCTTTGCATGCAAGGTCAGGGAGCAGAGAAGTTGTACAGGGAGCCTCTGTACAGGTGCCACAGGCTAAGCTTTGGCAGCAGGGTGGGAGGCATGACTTAGCAGCGGGGATGGCATGGCAAATGAGATCAGTGATTTCATGGAATCACCTGGTGGTGGTAGGGAGAGTGGAGGTGATGGGGACACAGAGACCACGAAAGACGGTGTCTTCTCTGCCACGCTGCAGCCTATGGAGGGAGAACTTTGGCCCCTCCCAGCCATGACAAAGCACCTAGGTTGTAAAATGCACTTTTACATAGTCTTGCTTTGGGGACGATATTTGTCCCTTAATAATTCAGAGGCGTTTACACTTTCCAAAATCTGCATGTTTCTGTGTTGGGTCAATCATACCCTTTTAAAGGTTGTATAGGAAAATAATTTATACAGTATTATTTTTTCCCTTTTAGATTTAATTTCAGGAAGCTGAACAGAACTACAGAGGCAAGAATCAGCTTTGAAGAGCCAACCTGAAAAAGAATAACATTTATCTCCTTATCCATCTGTATTACGCCATGATTACACAGGGCAAAACTTAAAGAATGCTTTTATATTAAATAACATCAGCAGAATTTATGACACCTAAGAAGATTTTTGCACATCTTCTTTTAAATGTCTTCCTAAATCTAAATAATCCCCCCCCCAACACTCTTTATTCTCTTGCATTATAAATGCAAATAAATGAAGGGACCTGCTATATTTTTTCTTTATGACAGTGGGTTAGATTCATCCTTGGCTAACTTCACTGAATTCAACCACCAGAGAGCAACATAGTCACATACTCTAGAGCAGGTTTGGTGCTCTGTCCATTCAAGGGCAGAAATGCACATATGAACAGTGACCAGTACATTGCAATAGTCTCTTAAGAAGCAGGATTTCATTCAAAGGTTTGTGTTACAGATTTTCCCTCCATTAACAACAACATGTTATATGTACAGTACAGCCAAGGATTTTCAATTGGCTAGCAGGAAAAGAGTTCTGATTTCCAAGAAGGGAAAGCAATGCTCACACGTAACATAGGCTACTAGCACTTAAATCAGCCCTGAAGAGAGTGCTGTGAATAAACTCGTATGAAAGCAGAGCCCCAGCTGGAACCATTGGCACTAGCCTGCAATGGGGGATAGGACAGACTAACGACTCCAGCAGGATTTCCAAAATTCAAGGCACACAATTTCTGGACTCTCCTGAACAGGGAGAGCATATTCACTGCTATAATTCTTGAGAGGATATAGAGCTTCTCTCCGTGGACCTCCATTTCTAGTGTTTGGGGGAGGAAAGGGACGTGTTTGTGTATGGAGGACATGGACACTGCGCTGTTTTTTTGTCCTGCTGTTAAAAGATTTGACTAACTCTTGCAGAAAGTGATGCCCTGCAACCTCCCACTGCTTTCCCTTTTCCCATTGGCTAAATCTTTAATAACTTTTGTTTGTTCAACAAAGGGTGCAAACTAGAATGTTCACTCACTACTGTAGCAGAATTGCAGACAGGCCTAACCATGTCACAAATGAAGTAGAATGTGTGCGTATCCCTTTACTGCTATCATGTGGTACTATGAAAGTGCTGTCGAAGGCTGTTCCTATTCATTATGGAAGGTGAACTGGGTTATCAGAGCTGCCAGGTGTGGAAGGCTCATTTATTACAGACAGCTTTGATATTTTTTAAAAGAATACCAAAAAAATGTTTGATTATCACCAGAAATGCCTTCCTTCCCCAACATAATTATTTTTAATGCTTAGAAGAGAGAAAATACCTTCTCATTTTAAATATTTCTACATCCTTTTGAGCATTTAAATAGATTTTGATTGGAAAATATTACAGATGGAACAAGACAGTGGAATGGAACTTCCTTTTAAAAAAACTACTACAGCAACAACGAATGTATGCTCACGAACAAATTTATAAGAAAGCATGGAGGAGAATCACAAGGCACCCTGACAGGTTTCCTCACTCGTTGAGGCAAGTACAGCATTTGAATTTAGCAGAGGTTGTGTTTGTTTTTAGCCTAGTTGCACAACATCTTACAAAGCAGTAAAGTTGGATTAGCATGGATAAATAAAATAAGGGCGCAATCCAATGGCCATAGACGTCAATAGAAATATGCTCATGGACAAAGGATATTTGATTTGGTGCTAAATTGGGATCTGACTCTGAAGATTATTACTCTGTAAACACAAATAATGAAAACAATGCCATGAAACTAATGTCTATGGGCCACAGGCTACTTTTGGGCTGAAGATTTTAGAGGGATAGTGTTAGGATTAGGTACAAACCCTAGCCACAGGCCTTCCTGGGCCAGCCCCAAACCTAACCACCTCTATCGTAACCTTTGTCCAAGGCCCTTTGCAAATGCCACCCCAAATTTTAGCCTGGGACCCTCTGTCAGTGCAAACCTAAACCTAGTTAAGAAAGCTAATCTTATACCTATATTTAAAACAACATGAACCAGGTAATGTCAGGCAATCGATCCTGAGCAAAAGAATGGAACAACTGACACAGGACTTGACTAATAAGGAATTACAGAAGGGCATTATAGCTGATATCAAGCTAGATCTATCAAGCTAGATCCTGTCAAAGGAATTCTTTGTTGACATTGCAAATTTGATTGATAAAGGCAATAGTGTTGATTAATATATTTAGACGACTGTAAGCATTTGATTTGGTTCCACTGAACAATAACATGGCACACTTTCATGGATTAAAAAGTATCTTGCTAACTGACAGGTCTCAAAATGTAATTGTAAATTGGGCACTGTCACTGAAACACAGCTACTCTAGTGGGGTCCTGCAGGGTATGTTCTGGCTCTATGTTATCGAACATTTTATCAATGAGCTGGATTAAAATAAAATCACTGCTGATCAAGTTTGCAGATGACAAAGATTGGGGTAGTGGTGAATAATGAAGAGGACAGGTCGCTGACACAGAGTGATCATGATCGATTAGTAAGGGGGATACAAGCAAAAAATACAGCTAAATGTAAACGTATATACCTAGGAACGAATAATGTAGACCACGGTTACAGGATGCGAGGCTTTATCCTGGGAACCAGTGATTCTGAAGAAGACTTGGGGTCATGGTGGATAAACACCTGAACATGAACTCCCCTGTGCAATGCTGTGGCCAAAAGGGCTAATGCTATCATATAGGGTAATATCAAGTAGGAGTAGAAAGATTATATTACTTCTGTATTTGTAAACTGTTCTCCTTAGCCTCTGAGGATAGAAGAGGAGTAATGGGCTTAAATTGCAGCAAGGGAGGTTTGTTTAGGTTGGACATTAGGAAAAGCTTCCTAACTGTCAGGGTAGTGAAGCATTGGAACAAATTGCCATTGAAGGTTGTGGAATCTCTGTCACTTGTGGTTTTTAAGAACAGGTTAGACAAATACCTGTCAGGAATGGTCTAGTGACTCTAGTCATTACTTAGTCCTCTTGCCTTGAGTGCAGGGAACTAAACTAGCTGGCCTACTGAGGTCCCTTCCAGTCCTATACTCCTGTGATTCTATGATGAGTTACATGCTTCAGGAACATGTGTAACCCGTGATCCAGTGTTTCTCCCTTTTTATCAAGACAGTCCTGGTTTTTCAGATGTCTTAGTGTCCTGGGAATTTCCTTCACAATACCTAAAAAAAAAACCCTCTCTCTTTTTCATGTCATCCAAATATTTTTGTTTGTTTTTTTAGTAACTACAAACAGTTCTCTGGAAGATTGAATTTACCACTTGCATACACCCTTATAGTTGGGTGTGACATAGCAAGCTTTTTTATTCTACCACCCCTGCTAATCATCACTCTTGTCCTGTGGTGGCTGCCTCTTTATAGGTCTCAGCCCTCCAGCCTGTTCATGTTTTAGTTCCACCTCCTTCCAAGATAGGAACTGCAACTAAAAGTTCCTGTTCTTACATTCAGTCTTTGGCCACCAATTCTGGGCTCTATGGTCCTTACACCCCTTTGCTCAGGGCTTTCAGTTATCCTTGTCCCTTCTGAGGAGCCTCACACCACCTTCCTCAGTGGCTTGTAGTCAAACCCAGGCCCTCTCACTACACTAAGTTTCATTCCAGTGCAGGGATCCAGTTACCAGCAGCCAAGGTCTGTGGCCTCAGACTCCTTGCTGGTGACTCCGTGGACTTCCTACCACAGCTTTTTTTCAGATCACCCTCCCTTTCTCCAGGTTTCTGGGATGAGCAACACCACACAGAGCTTCTCCATGGAAATCCAGTGCCTGCCCTAGATTGTTCAGTCATGATTATCTCTGTACTAGCTCCTACCAGTTCCTTCACTCCCTACACTAAAAGTGGCTACTAAATTCCTCCTTCGCTTCCTTACATCACCCTTTTCTCCTCACTTCTTGCCTTTATAACACCATCTAACTCTTTTCCATCAGTGCTGAGTCTTTAATTAGGTCTGGCCCACCCTCCAAGTGCCCCTAGATGAATTATTGGTCTCTCAAGCCCACATTAACCCTCTCAGAGCCAGGATGGGGTACACATCCCATCACTGTTTTTTAAAAATGTATCGCTACAATGAATAGGAACAAATAATGCTGTCTCTGTATACTCTGTGTAATAAACCGAGTTGGGAGTGAAGAGAAACATGGAATGAGTGTAGACTCTATCAAAGCTCTTCTTTTGCTCAAAGTGAACATTAACTATACTTAGTCAGCGTTTCACGATAAATTCATTCAGAACAATCCATTATTGGGAAAAATCCTCCACTCTGAGAACTAGGCAAACAGCACTTTGAGTCAGAAGCTGGCAATAGTGCCATCAGCACACATTTTTTTTAAAAAAACATACACTCTCGTCTTTTCTATGACTATTTTATGGCTCTAAAAAAGTGCCACCATAGTTGAAAATATGGTCATCTTAGAAATACAAAATCTTCCTTTCTGAAGGAGGCTCAGGTTCAGAAGCAAATTTAATGTGTATTCAAAATGTATTAACTTAAGCATAGATACTCATTCAGATATCTGTATCTGTGGCGGGAAAGATGCTACTTCCTCTCTCACCCTTAGCCCCACTCCCCAAAATGCATCCCTACAAAGAACCAAAGGAAGGACGTCTTTTGTTATCAAGAAGAGGGATGCTGTCAAAAAGTTTAGTTCAGATGAAACCTCCTTTAAAACTGCTGTTATCAGGTGTTGTTATCTTGTTTTCTTGGCCACACTATCTGTACCTGGGAAATAGAAACAGCAACAAAGGCATAACATATCTTTATGTAGAATCTGGAGCGTTTGTGCTCTGCTTCTGCGGTGGCAGCACAAGTTAGTTGAGAAAACAAACCTAGTCCTGTTGGTGCACAGGCAATTGAAAGGGATGGCAGGGGGGCAAAGTTTCATTGTTTGCCAAACGTAGTCAGGAAAATATGGCTGCAGAAAAAAGGATTTTTAAGCCCAAATGAGGGTTTTAAACATTGGCATTTACAAAATGCAACAATACATACAAATAAATACACACACACAAAAGGTTTTGTAAAATAGTATAATCCTTATGAATTGGGTGCTTGTTCAGAAATACTGCCATCCTGTGGCAGTTAGGGATATCTATCTCTACAGGCATCAGAAAAACAAAGGACTTCATTCTCCATGATATTGTGTGCGGTCAAACCCCATTGATATCACTCGGAGTTAAGGGCACCCCGGCCTCAAACATGGGTGCTCACTCCCTTGCAGAATGAAAACCCAAAAGCAAAGGCAGACTTAGAATGATGTGGGTGTCATTTTGATCGCTCTGGACTTTCTCTAGTAGTTACTGATCAAAGAGTATCCACATCTCCTTGCTGTCTTGTTTTCATAGTTTTTCCCTGGGCTTTTAGAAAGGGTAGGGAAGAGTTCATTAAAGATTCCTCTGTGTGTGAACATTTAGTATGTGTTTGAAAACCTTTCAGAAAAACTGCAACATTATTTATCTAGAGGCGGGGATGCTTTCAAGGCATAGTGTTTCTCAACCTTTTAAGTAGCAAGTACCCCTTAACTTCTGAAAATTTTAATAAGTACCCCAACACTCAATTTTCCACTCTGAGAAATACAACCTTTTCCCCTTTTACTGCTAGACGACTGTATTTCTCATAAAGCAGGAGAGTTCTGAGTTCTGCAGTGCTGTGTGGCTGTGGAAGATCTCAAAACCCCCTGCTGTTTCTCCCCTCCTTCCTCCTGCCTTCCTCCATATAAGAGCAAAGGTCAACGCCAGCGACTCACTAGGGCCTGCTGGCAGGGTCACTGTGGTGTCCTCACACAGATGGGAACTTGTGAGGTCAGAGCAGGCACTAGCAGTTCAGAGTGGATGTGGGTGCGGGCCTCGGGCAAATCGCACTGTCTGGGCCCCTTTTAAGATTTTTATACTGGTAAAATTTGGGGCTGTCATAGTTGTTAATTTCTCTGCTCAGCTAAAGCAGTGAAATTGACAAGTAAGGCTGCCCGTAGAGCCCATCTCCAGGACTGGGCAAGCCACTGGGTTCTCCACAAGGCTTTCTGGACACTGGGCTTTGAGTCGGGGAAGGGAGCTGCCACCAGGGCAAGTTGCAGGCAGTTGCTGCCTGGCTGCCAGCTTGGGTGGTGGGCGACTGCCACCTGCTCCGAGCTGGGGCAGAAGAGGCTTCCACGCAGGCTGGGACCTGGAAATGTGGGCAGGCGGCTGCTGTCCATCTTCAAACCAGGGCATAGGAGGCTGTCTCTCGGCTCAGAGCCAGGGCACGCAACAGCCACCCAGCTGTGAGCCAAGCTGTCAGGGTGCAGGAGGCCCAAGAAGATGGCAGCTGTCGCCCAGTTTCCCAGGATTGGGGTGGCTGCTGCCTAGATCCCAGATAGGAGGTGGGACCAGGCAGGAAGCTGACGTCTGCTGCCCGCCTTCCCCAGAAGACAGCAGCTGCTGCCTGCCTCCCAGCTGGGAACTGGAACTGGGCGGGAAGCGGGCGGCTGCCACCTGGCTTCCCCAGAAGTCGGTGACTACTGTCTGCCTCCCTTCAATGGGTTTTTTGCCACGTACCCTCTGCCTATGTCTCACGTATCCCCAGGGGTACGTGTACCACAAGTTGAGAAACTATGGCACAGACGATTGAAGTGGGCTTGCCATCTTTATGGATATTTTGGAGAGAACCTTTTTAAGGAGCCTCCCTCCTCAAGAAACAAGAAAAATGAATGTAGAGATATGGGGGAGTGGGTAGTTTCAATCATAGAGCCAGCAAAACATGGGACCTTACTAGACTTGGATGACAACTGGTAGTTCCCAAATTTTCTGCAACAGACAAAAATAAATTTGGGGGTTTCCAACATTCCCATTTTTTGCTTCCCTCCCTCTCTCCCTTTCCTTTCCTAATTTCCAGTGGCAAAAATTCAGTTTTCGTTTTTTTATGCAAATCAAAAATTCTGTCAAATGAAAATTTTCATGATGAAAAACTATTTTTGTCAGAAAAGAGTTTTATAAAAACTTTCTACAAAGTGTAGGTGAAAGTCACCCCTGTGCAGTGGGCCTGCATGACACCCATGCTACACGTGAGGCCTTTTCTATTCATCTTTAGAGCATTCAAGTGGAGATTAGACTTTGTGCTTTCCTTCTGCATAGGGGTGACTTGCACCCTGCGTGAAGAACTAGCAATAATTAACTTAATGATTTTACCTCCTTTTTCTGCTTGTAGAAGTTCTGTAAGCATAGCCTGATCTCTCAGAATTGAGTTATTATTCAAATTTATTTGGCATATATCTTTTAGAGTTTTCAATGTATAGACTGGTCACATGTATTTTAAATTCAAGCGGTGTTGCTTGTTGCCAATTGGTCAGATAAGTTACATGGCAATGTTCCTGTTCCCTTGCCAGGCAAGCTTGTGGGCAGCTGCTACAGGAGTACATAAAGGTGCCTTCTTTTCTTACACCCCTGCGGAGGGTTCTAGCCACCAAGACTCCATAGCAGCCATTGCACTCCCCCAAAGACGACTTGTTGTTGTGTCCTCGCACATGCTAGCCTTTCCAAAAGAGTCTGGGAAGAAGTTGTACCATGGTCCTATCTCCTCTCCGGCTAGCAGAGCTTACTGGCCGCAGAAAGGACCACATGCTGCAGCCTCCTAAGAAGTATCTGTGCTCCAGAGGAGCTCCGGGATGCAGAATGTAGCCAGTAAAGCAGCCAGCCCATAGAAACTGAACTTCCTTCCATGTGCTCATTCCAGATAGTCAGTGGTGTAACTGAGAGCAAAATTTGGACTTACTTTTACATAAGTGACTTCAGTCTTTTGCATGTATTTTAATTCAGCCTCAACATTCATGACTGACGTGACATGGACTTTCTACTTTCTGTTACTGCACTGACATCTAGAGGATAAGCGCCACAGTGAACATGGGTGCCTGCTGATTTCCTCTCTACCTTTCCGAAGTGGTTCTCAGTCAGTTAGCAGTTTCTTTCCAAGAAGTCCATCATAATGCCCATGAAAATATAAATGAAGAAAGCGAAGGAAGCAAATAATCCTCATGAAAGGAAGAATTTGTAGAACGATTTAAAGAGATAGCTCTGTAACATCCATTTGATTGATGATTGGATATGTGAATAAAAACCCTTGTTCAGAAGAAAAGGAGGAGAATATGAATGAATCGAACACAGTTAAGTCTGTTTTCTGTGGTTCCTATTGTAATTTTAGCCTTCAGCAAGACCTCCTGATTTTTCAGTTAGAAAACATCTACTATATAGTTACGCTTTGTATCATGTTTTGAGCTGTCTTTAACCCATTCCTTGGTTTTACTCTTACTTTTGGCATGAGAATGAGTCCCCAGTGGTATAGGTTTGTCGCTCACACATCCCAGTGTTAGGGTGTCAGGTCAGAAGGGGGTAGGCTAGGGGCAGAAGAGGTATGGCAAGAGCATACTGTGCTTCAACAAAAATGTGTTGCTGGGTGGCTCTGCAGGGCACCGCGCAGGCTGTGAACTTTAGAACAGCTGTACATCTGGCTGTCTTCACATATCAGAAAGCTCAAACCAAACTACCCATATCAAACCTCAGCAAGAGTCCAAAATCAGGGCCTGGGTACTCAGTTTTGGTCTCCAGATTCTGACAAAATTAAATAGAATATGATCTTAATTCTTAATATATAGAAGGAGCGATGTTTTACCCAGAAGGTGCTGCAACTGCTACGATAGCTGCTGATTTATCTTCTGATGCTGCTGAGTGCAACAGTTAGAAGATAGAACAACAAGGAAACTTCAGATCATAAATCTCTAACACCAGGACCTAGCAGCTCTCCATCTCCTTCTGACCCTAAGATTCTGGGATTCAAAAAAAGTATTACACTAATTTACTGCCTCTTGCTATTTACGTTATTTAAAACCAAAATGTAACTTTTTTTTTTGTTGCTATCCCTATTAAATTCAGTTTATTTACATGGATGGCCTGGTGATTACAGATGAACCAGGCATTAAAAGGACTACTTACTACACACCTTTAAATATTTATTACTGCTCTAAGGAATCCTAGTTTTTTTAAAAAGAAAGAACATAAGAATCAGAACAAACAGTTTATCATACAAACGGTGCCCCCAGAAATTAAAAAGATTCACTGCACAACAGGATTTGGAAATCCAGTAATGCAAATTAAAAAGCCCTTTTCCTCTCCTCAGAATCAAAAATTATATTCCCTCTACCTGAAAGTTGAAAAAACTTCAACGGATAACTAAAAATGAAATAAACTGCACACCACCTAAACATCTTCAATGATTCACTGTATTAGAAGAAAACACACTGAAATGTGCTAAAATGCCATCTTGTGGTAATTCTAAATTAAATATATATATTTATGTTTATGTAATGGCAGTTTACATGTGAAGATGACTAAAATTATTTGAGTTAATTGAGAACAATTCCTGAACTGCTGATACGTGTATCAACCTGATTTTCAAGGCGGTCAATTCAGAAAAATGAAATGGGGATTGTATTATTTTAAAGATGACACTTCTCTGCTTTTATTCACTGAAGTGATACTATGGATTTCTTTTCTGAACAAATATATGACTGCTCTGTGTGTGTGTTTTGGCAGAGGAGGAGATTGTTTTATAATAGGGTGTAGAATAAAGAAAAATATTTAGTGAAGATTGTTAGATTTTTGTGCTCCATTTGAAATTAGCAACACCACTACAGGTTATTAATTATGTGATCTTATTGTTATCCTTTCTTTTCGATCATTTGTTGCACTCTCGTTTGTGCCTTGTCTTTAATTGCACTGCAAATTCTCTGTGGCAATCATATCTGTTTATGTGTTGCACAGCCCCTCAAATAATGGAATCCACATTCTCTCTGGAAGCCTCAGGTGCTACCATAACATAAAAAATATTTTCTCCCCACATTTGCTTTTAGAAAATGAAATGTAATTTCTATTTTTGGTGGTTCAACTCAAAATAAACAGTTGTCATTAAAGCTTTTTATTCTATGAAGTTTTCCCATGCAATGCCTGATACTACAGAGTAGAGAGTTGTATTTTTCATCCTGAGAACTTCATTCTGCTTGTAAATGGTGTTAAAATAAGGATAAATGCAACCAAAAATCAACACTTACAAAAATCAGTGCTATAACAGTAGATGCAGGATACTTATAACAGGCGTTACAGCAATAATATGACTGGTACATAGAGCGATAAAACCAGAGGATGAGACATTTCATTCAGATGCTGCTTGGTTATGTCACAGAAAATAAAATGGATATTTCCATTACTATGTATACAGTAAAGATGAATGAACTCATTCAGCTGAAGTAAGAATAATTTAAGAGTAATTCTTTACTAGGTAAAGCTCTTATAATGCAACGTAACTTTATAATGCCTAATGTTGCCTATCAT
>ML675612.1:34538936-34578261 GCA_007922155.1 Mesoclemmys tuberculata | reverse complement strand
ATAATCCAGGACTAGTGAATGTTTCATTAGTGATAATAGGTAGAAAATGGCACCAAGGAGTTAAAACTATATTTGGGAATTTTCTTATAACCAGTTCTGTCTCTTCTATTAGAGGCATTTCATTCACCATGTTGCAATTACGTACATACGCGGTTCTCAAGTTCATCAGGAATGCCCACTGAAGTCAATGGAAACTCTCCTGCTGACTTTCAAAAGTTCCAGAGGATCAGGCCCCCAGTTCCTATGTATGATATTTAACTAGCTGTAATAAACATGCAGGGCTCAAAGCCCAAACCGTTCCCACATGCTTTTAATTTTTTTTTCTCCCTAAGATTATATATTGTAGAAGAATTTAATGAATTATGAGCTCTAAACCACCTTTGAAAAACCCACAAAAGGTGAAGAATTCCTTTTTGATCTGTCACTTAGATAGGTCAAGGTTTTCTCCCGTAAGGCCAGCGGTTTGCAGGCCTATGGAGGGGGGCACACAGCATGACTCAGAAAAGACTGGAGATTTAAAGTTCTGTAGGGAAATCTTCACAGGCTGAGACTTATGTTAGCTGGATTTCTGCTACTTTACTCTCCTGTAGCCTGCACAGTAGAGGGGATTGTGTGGCCCTTTACCCACACTCTGACATTTTCCCTCCAACATTTTCAAAAAGAAATGTCAAAACGAACAGGTAAGCCTCAATTTTTTTATTTTGAATTGACATTTCTACTTAAAAATGACATTAAAATGAGATTTGAAGTCAAAGTGTCAATTTGAAAGGAAACATTTTCTTTCCAGTTGACATCCTGAAGGTAAATGTTTCAGTTCACATCAAAATATTTGTTTCAAAATGTCACTTTGGAAAAAATGAAAATGTAGTAAAAAAAAATGGACATTTTCCCATTGATTTTAAACAAAACCATATTTTCAGATGAAAAAATTTTTTGCTGGAAAATTTTTGACCAGCTCTAGTTAAAGTTCAGAGAAGGAAGTAATTATCTAGGAGCTCCAGAGTTGTAAGTTAACTCAAACCACAGTTAACCAAAACTGATTTTCATCCCTACCATAAATTTGGCAGGCAAGAATTCAAATGTTAAAATCCATTAGTCTTTGTAAGCTATAGAAGCAGCTCAATAGCACATATAAATTAACCAGTAAGCTAGCAGACATGATTTTAATGCCTACAGTTAAAAGGAGAGTTTCAAAGGCACAATTGGGAGTTAGGTTCTCAACTTCCACTGGCTTTCAATGGGAGTTAGGCACTTATCTGCTCCTTCTGCCTTTGAAAATCTTTCCCCTAATGACTAAAGCCATTCTATTTTTAAGACTTGATTCTGCTACCCTTACTTCTCCTCCCAATACTACCAAGCTCTGGTAGATTTATTTTTATTCATGGAACTGAAAGCACTTTATGCAGGAAGAATCATTATCTCCATTTCATACTGGAGAAAATGAGCCACAAATAGGTGAAATGTCTTGCTCAAGGTTACCCAGCAGGGCAATGGGACAGCTGTGATGAGATCCCACATCTACTAAATCCTCGTTCAGGGCCATATCCACAGAGCCACACTGCCTTACTCCAGTGAAATCAGCGGGATGATTTGTGGAGGAAGTTAATATGAGTAAGAATGGCAGAATCAGGCCCTAAGTTCGTTCAGGTGCATCTATGAAAAGGCTTCTACAGAGAAGACAGGGAGGCAAGTTGTTAGTCGCAGTTACTTGTACTGGACAATTTAGAAAATCACTATATTTATTCAGGAATACGAATAAGGGAAGCTAAAAGGTGTGGGTTGGGAACTTAGTGAAAGTCTATCAAGATAAGCATGCAATTGGTATGTCACGACTGGTGTTTCAGAGGTGGTTCTGGAGTGTAACAAAAGAGGAGACTGGGGTTGAAGTAAATATATCAAGACAGTTGGCACTTTTTGTCCTTTATTTTAAGGCAGATCGGTTACTGGCATTTATAAAATAAAGCAGAAGGAACAGATTCTATTGGATGCAGGTAAAAAATCCCCATCTCTTCAAACCACAGATTGGTTTGGGGTTGGTATTCTGTCATAATCATCTGAATAGCGCTCATACTGATCAGTGAGAAGAGGCTGATGCAATTCATCCTTTGTCTTCCTGGCACGCACAATACATGTAGCACCAGCAAAAATAATTGCAACCAGAATCAATGCAGTCACTACTGCAATAGTTATGATCTCTGTGACGTGCAGAACCTGGCCTAATGGAAAGGAAGCAGGAAGTGAGAGACAGAGAAAGAAAATTAAGCCTCATGAGATACAGCTGAAGAGTAGACCAAATCTCAGAATCCATCTTTATTTAACAAAATGCTAAAGGCCAGGTCTACTTCAATGTCTTTCATTGTGGACTAAAGATGGGCCCAAGCCACAAAGACCTTCCTCTTGCAATCTGATTTATGTAGGTAGACCCATGTGTCCATTCAGAACCAACTGATCTTACTGGGATTCAACACAGGCATAAAGGTCTACCTGTGTATATCAAGGCTAAAATTTGGCTTCAGATCAGAACTTCTTCAAAGCTTGGGGATGTTCACATTTAGGTTTTTGGTTCAGGCTCATCTCTGTTTATGATTAGTTGCATACATAGGCTGTAATAGTATGATACAATAGTCCAAATATGGGTCCTTTAAAAGTCAACTATGGACAGGTAAGCAACCTTCTGAAATGCTACCAGATTAAGATTTCTAAAATTTTAAACCAACTTTGTTAAATGACCCATGCACACAAAATGAAGAGACAGACACAATTAAGTTTTTAGCTACTTACTTGGCCATTGAACGTCATAACTGTAGCCCAGGTTTTCTGGTGCAGTAACAAACATCTCATTATTGGTAACTGGGGGCCAGAATGGCACCATGTTATACTGCCGGTTATGTCCAATAGGGGCGTTCTCCAGTGGGTATATTGAAATGTCTGAATTGGAAAACAAGGTTTCATTTTAATAAATAAATAAAAATCAAAGTGATTCAAATTCTATTCCAGGCTTTCTGAGAACACTTGTCTAAAAACAGGCAGAGAGGACAATAACATTTAAGGTACCTTTCATTTATTTAACAGTGGCACCAGAGATTTAAAAAAAAAATTGTATTTGAAGAGCCCGAAGAACTACATGAAACCAAGTATTGTTCAAATGTGCGTTTTCAGAAGTGACTAGTGATTTTGGGTGCCCAACATTAGACAGGGTCTTATTTTCAGTGGGTGGCTTCTCAGCTCTGGCTGAAAATCAGGCCCCTTTTTTAAAACATCTCAAATTGCTACCCCAAATCATTAATCTTTCCTGAAAATGTAAGCCTATGTTTATGGAACTATGATCAATCTCTTCCTGTGCACTAGAGGAGAGGTGTACAGACGGGGATTTCTGGGGCCATGATCTGATTACAGTAATGAACTGTTCTGTTATGCCATTTGATGTTATTGTGAACTCCGCTGTAAGATTTTAAAAGCCTCGCTGCTCTATCTTGTGCCCAATTTAAGTGGCTAGGGTCTGAATTTGCTAGGATAGCAGTGCCTGATCTACCTTGTCAAGTCAGAAAAGGATCAGTTGGAGTCGGTTTTTATAGCTGGAACAGTGTCAAGGGAACAGCCACAAGATCTTGTAGTAAACTATGTAACCACTCTGACCCATCAAGATGTAGAATAGCTTCCCTCAGAACATGTATGGAAAATTCCTTTTCCCTTCTTGGGAGGCAGGACAAAAAGGGCTCTGTTGTGCAGTTGCAACAGATCCCTGCCTTGCCCCAGATGGAGAACAGTTTCCTATTTTGTGTGGGCGGGAATGAGTGCACTCCGCACTGTCCAAGGATGGTACAAATTTGTCTCTCTTGCGCTCTGGCACCAGTCTTGCCTACTTCCTTCCTACTGCTTTCTGGGTCATTTGCTGCCTGAAGGGATTGTAAATTAGCTCTTGCATGAGCCACAAAGAGTGGGTGGGTTGTTTTTGTCTGGCCTTCTTGAACACCCATGAAACACCAGATCACAATGTAACTCAAAGTGAGTAGCTGGGATGTGCACTGAGGTATTATTTGGGCAGACAAGCAGAAATTCTGCCTCCCAGGCAACAGAGTGTTTATGGAACCCTGAGGCTTCAGAAGATTCCATGATTCCTTTCAGACAGAAAGTATTTGCAAAGATTCCTTTCCTAGCCTGTGCCTGGCCTACTCCAGCCACATTCCTCCCACAAACAAAGGGTGGGGGCTGGATGTTGGGTAAGAGTCACTCCTTAATGAGCAGCTTTCACTAGAAAGGTCCCAATGTTGTTGAAAGCAATTGACACTTTCATATCCTAATAGCAAAGCATTCTGAATGAGTAGCAACTTTGGTGAACCCAGAAAATAGCAAACAAATACATCTCACCAGCATCATGTCTTCTCAGCCATTCATCAAAAACAGCATCAGTAAATGTGTGTAAGAAGACAAAAACAGGATCATTTGGGGATAAATGTGTTTGTCCCCCTGTTCCATTCAGAAACAGATGAGCCAAATTATGAAGGCTCCGGACGGCCGGATCATACTTCCCTGAAGGGTCGCTGTATCCTGTGTATACAAACATAGAGGAACACAGTGAAAATTCTAGTGAAAAGCTTGTTAGAAGCAATCTAGGCTGGGTGCTGTTTTCTCTGTTGACTTGATTAACATAATTGACTTGGTCCTTCAGTATCTATTGACATTTTACATATGTGACTGCTGAACCCCTAAACTATGTAGTTTTCATCTTAAAATCAGCTTTGCAAAAGAATGCTGTGATTGTGGAATGAGCTAGCTTCTGTGTGTCATGCAAGCAAAGTGGCATCTAGCACAACAGTGGCAAAAATGAACCATTTTCTAGTGTGCAACTAAAGTTATAGTTTTTGGATCTAAATGGCTCTGAACATAATTGAAACCATCACATGCCGCTACTATTTGCTGACACAAGTGTGACGATGCTACTATGTATCCTAATGGGTCAGCTGTTATTTCAGTTTCCCACATGTCTTTTCCACAATACTGCTAACATACTGACTTTGGAAAATGACCTTCTGGAGCAGGAGTCTAAGATTTCCCAATGTAGATACCCTAGCATCATTAGCCCTTAACATCTGTGAAGGTCATTTTCATCAAGGCTCAAATTACTCGGGTCTCACTCTACCCTGATTTCCACCCAACTCTGGGATTCCTCTGGGGCAAAATGCCTCCTGGAGTTTCCAAGGAGTTTAGCCACTGTGCCAAACTTGAAGATGGAGTAGTGTCCATTTTCTTCTATGCCAGCTCTATTGGCTAGTACAATCAGGGATTAAGGTCACGGCCCTGAATTCTCCCCACACACACCTGCTTATATCAAACCTGCCAGCACCATCAGCAGCACTAGCTCTGTAAAGCTTTTGTGCCTCCTGAGTGCAACGACTGCCTTTGTATCTGTGTGGGGGCGCGAAGGAAACATGAGGCTCCCTTGCACACACATACAGGTGCCAGACAGAGTTTGGTTTCTTCAGGAATCAGCCCCAGATTTGTAATAGTTATTTAACTTCAATGCACTAAGCTAACGAAAGTAAAACAATTTAAATGGCCCATGTCCCATCCCAGAACCAACTTCTATTCACCACTGCAGGGAGAACTGGGGAGTGTGACAGGCTAGTCTCCTAACCCATTTTGTTTTGGTTTAGGGACTTTTAGTTGTGGTACTTGCCTTCTACTGTATTACGGAAACTGTCTGTTGAATTGGAATAGAAAGGAGGTGTGTCAAACAAACCAACTTCTAAACAAAGAGCAACATCCTGTGGTTCAGGGAGATGCTGCACCATTGGCCGGGCAACGTTTCCAGCAGGATTCCTTCGAATTGGACCACCCTCTGTGCCTGGGGTTTGGAAGAAGAAGGAAAGGCATGGTAACACATGAAGCAACATTTTGACAGAACAGTGGGCCAGATTCTTGTGTCAGGCTAAAATAGACTTGGTTCAGGTTCCAATTTTGAGAGAGGGTAAAGACTATTCAAAGCCACCAATATGCCCCTGAACTTGGGGGAAGTTGAGGGCCAGCCTATGTTAGAGAACTCAGTGTTGCTCTCACCTATACAAGCTGTAATGGCTCCATAGGGCTGGGGATAACTGGAGTGTAACACATTCCTTCCTGCTCCTGAAATGCCCCTTGCTTCATTAGGTCTGGGAGCAGGTGGTTGGGAATCTTCAGGAGCCTAATAAGGTAGTTTTCTGATTCCTTTGGACAAAGGGGCTGGCCCAGGAGTCAAGGATCTTGCTCAGTGTGCTTGTAAAGCACTCAATATGGTTCTCTGTCCCTTTGAGTGATGGCTGGGCCACAGAGACAAGTTGATGAGCAGGCTACAGTCTTGGCTAACCATTTTTTTTAAGCTCAGGCAGTAGAGGCTCATGTATTAAGATCCAGAAGTCTGAGGTTCTGTCCCTGCTACCGATTATCTACCTTGGGGCATAGTGTTACATGTTCTCCCCTTTAAAACAGGTGTTATGAGGGTGGTTGTCCGAGTGAGTAGAAAGAAATCCAAAAGCTTCAGTTAAGGAATGACTAGGTGGGCACTACCACATTCAGGTGCCAAAGGCAACAAAATGTATTAATTGTTCTTTCAGGAAGGAGATGCTTGTGGCTTATACATAAGAAAGGGAGTAAGAGGTCTGGGTTCAGAAAGAATTCTTCTGTTTTCCCTACTCGGCCACAAGCTTCCGGAGTGACTGCTTAATCCTTCTGTGCCTGTTTGCTCTTCTGTGAAATAGGGATACAAACTCTTTCCTACCTCAGAGGGGTGTTGAGAGACTTAATTCATTAATGTTTGCAAAACAATTTGCAATCCTCTTATTGAAAGTGTTATTGAAAAGAAAAGGATTGGGATTATTCACTATTATAGGACTGTTCTCTCAAAAAAATCTATCAGCAGACAACTTACTATTACAGATGGTTCCCAACGTATCATAGTCTTCTAGGTTTTCACACAGCACACGCCACTGGGAGAAGATGGAGTTTTGACTTATAAGAGAGACATCAAAATTGCTTCTGGCTCCCATCAAGTCATCTGTGCAGATATCACAGGTGTTTCCACCAGTAGCAAAATTCCAATAAGGAAGTGCAAAAGAGGGATCCTGTAGCATCTCCTAACCACAAGAACACTGTGTTAATGTGGGCCTTCCCTGGAACATTAATATTAATAATGAGAGGGATTTTTTAATCTAAGTGAGTTAAGAGCACTGATACCACTGATTCTCAATGAGAGTTGTGGCTCTAACTCACATAGGTGCCCTGGTGAATCCCATTCTACATCGACTATCTTGATCAACTTCAACATTAACACCACCACACACTTGTGTCCATAAAATGTTTGCCTGCTGTTTTTACAGGTAACCTCTAGAATTACCATTACTGAAAGAGCATAAAGAAAAATATTTCCCTTTAGTTTCTCAGTTTGTATGCTTTGGGCCTTTGATAGCACTCAGAGTCAAATTGTTGCATTGAGTCACTGAATGTTCTCATTAATAACACTGCATACGTTGTTATCTAATGGTCAGCAACCTGTTGCTTTCCGGAATTATTTTAGAAAGCAGCCAGATCATCTTTAATAAGAACCATGAGACATTACTGATCTCCTGTTTTTCCAACTAATTCTATTTGAATACTAAATATACTGAAGGCTAATCAAACTTGGTAGCACTGGCTTTTGACAAGCAAAGCAAGTGTATAAGCAAATTGCCATCAGTGACCTAGAGGACTATAGAGTTGTGGGAAATATGATAAGAGATTTTCTCTTCAAATGGTTGCGATTCTGTTCCATTGATGATTAGAGATGGGCAATTGTGGAATTTGCTGTGTACAGTAGGACACAATGATCATCAAATTAACTTGATTAATGACCTAGTTTACTAACCCATGCTAGATTAGTTTATTAACTCACTAAGGGTTAGGCTATTTCAAGGATTCCACATGCAGATATCTTATTGATTTCAGGGGAAGTTCTGGTTTCAAAGTGGATTTAGCCCTTCTGGGCCTGATCCAAAGCCACTTAATATATTCTCTCTTCCCCTTTACATTTATTTTTTTAAAATAGGGGGTCTTTACTGATGAAATGGTTTGCTCCATTCAGGTAGGAATTGTCAGTAGACAGACGTTATCCGCTCAGTAATGACCTCCAAGTTAGTAATCAATGCTTAGTTTGTGGGTTGATACTTAAATTACTTCAAAACGCCTGTCTATTTTGCCAACATTTCTCTTTCTCCTTAAATTTACATATTTAATGTATCAGATGTACTATAAATCTTTCTTGCTGATCCACAACACACAAGATTTTGGCACTGGAATGTTGAAGCTTTTAGTCTATTTCCTCCTGCCTTCCATTCTGATGAACCTGAGAAAATTACTTGAAAGCTTCAGAGATCTACAACTAATTACACGTGATAGAATTACCTACAGCTATTCTACCAAATATTTGTTGGAAATATGAAGCATATACTGTCATGTGCATTCGTTTAATCATCTGTGAACTGATCACAGAAAACTCAATTTGATTATTTTTTGCCCTAGATCTTAAGAAATTGTATCTTTCCAACATTTGTATTAATTCCACTTAGGAATTTTAATAAGACGGGCAACCATAAATTAAAAACTCAAAGAGAACTGGGGATGAAATTATTTTCTCCTTATTATTCTTCTCTTTCTTAATGTAATTCTGTATATCAATGGTGCCCATTTTATGGTCCGTGGACAAACAGCGAACCATGAGTCATTGGGATGTGAGCTTGTCTTGCTGTTAGGAAGTGGTCAACAGAATGAAGAAGATAGAGAACCTCTGATTTATATAATAAGGTCTCCTGATTTTCTCTTTTCTCTGGCTGTTTGATCTAATCACATGCCTAGGATTTGACTCTGATCTCATGCTACAAATCCACTTATTTTGTTGGAGTTACTCCTGTTTTCGACTGGTTTGAGTCAAGAATCAGGCCCCACAATTTAGAAGCATCCCTAACAATTACCTTAATTGCATAAATTACAGAATTTAAAAAGAAATATATAGGGTGTACTGATCTTTTTTAAAAGAAGCTTTGAGACAAATTTTAGTTTTCAGACTGCTATATCTGAAATGGTGTTTCTACTCTTTATATGCTCCCACCAACCTAAAAACCATCTATTGGTGTTAATATGTTTGATAATACTGGAATTGAAATTGAGTGATGAAAACCATCTAGAAAGATCTGCAATTTAGCTCTCTGCATTGAAATATAGGGGAAGTCAGTCTGCTTTTTAACTGGACAGCACAGAACATGAACAATAGCAATTTTAATATTAATGCAAACTTTACCTGCATGTCTCTCTCCAGCTGCAGTAGATGATACCTATGCCAGGTGAGAAACGCTGGTCCTTCATGAGAGAAATCCACTCCTCCAAAACTCTGCTGCCCTGTCCCAAGGAAAGTCTTTCTCACAGAGTAATAATGGGACCACACAAAGTAGTTATAAATGGACACATTTTCAAATTGTGGTGTATTGCCATCTGGTCCCAGTATCTCCTCATATCTTCTGGTGGCTATGACAATGTCCGGATGTGTTGTAGTCTTGGCTTGGTGTAGGGCACTGACAAAATTATTTCTTTCCTCCACATTCAGGTCCAGAAGATTCCTCCTGACTTTAAGGATTAAACAGAAGTCAGTTATAAAGGTAGTGAATTCCCACATCTCTTTCACAAAATCAGGTTCTATTGTCTTCACTCATTATGAGCACTGTATTTTTCCTCAGGCTACCAGGTTGTTTTCATTGGGGCCACTTGCAAGGTAAGGTACTACTCAACATGGGGAAGAGCAGGAGAATTTGACCCAGGACTAGTGTGAATGGACATGGTAGAAAAAGGATTGAGTTAGTGCTTTTGGAAGAGTTATCACACACTTGTTATTACTATTGTTTGTTTTTAGAGCTGACAGCAGCTGTATCTGTCCTGAGAAGAATTTCACCATCCACTAGTGGAAAGAGTTCAAGCTACCTTTTGAATCACACATAAAAGTCCTTCTTTTCTCTAGCAAGCAGCCACCCACTTTACTTATCACAACTATACTGAATACTAAAACAACTACATTTCAAGACATAGTCAGTTGTAGACATAGTGGGTTAAATCCTGCCCCCCACTGAAGTCAATGGGAGTTTTCTCTTTGTCTTCAGTGGAGTTCACTCAGTAACTTTGTATCCTGAAAAGTGTGATTTTGATTCTTGTGAGTTTAACTGAAACCCTTTTAATTTTCACACACACACACAGAGCACCAGAAACGTGCTCCTTAGAAATGTTTACTACTATATTTAGTGACATGCACTACATTATTTGTATTTCAAAATGTTCGATCCAACAGAATATAATAGATATTTTGGAGCCAATAAAATATATAATTCAAAAGATACTATTGTATTAACCCATAGTTTAAAATTATTTGTGGTATCAATTATGGATATACAAGCTATAATCCAATAACTGTTTTTAAAACTGATCATACAGCAGTTAATTTTAAAATTCAATAAACATGTTTATTTCATTAGGTCTGTGTGGGCCTCTTAAAGTTTATTTTTCTATTATTGGTCAGTTTCAATAGTTGATAAAGGACTACAGCCAGATCATTAGCTGGTATAAGTTGATGTAGCTCCACTGATTTCAGAAGATTCTGATTAATGAGCATTAACTTTTTCTTTCAGCTTGCCTATTCAGGCATAGAGTTTGAACAATATTCCTGGGTCTCTTGTCCTTTAGTAAAGCTTGCTTTCAGGAATTCAATTGTAAATATTTTGAATTTGTAATCCTTATTTTTAACCTTTGTTTTGGAATGTACTGAGCACTTAACACTACTTTTATGGTGAAAATGAAGACAGGAGTTGATTTTTTTTTTTTGCAATAGTCACTACTTACTTACCGTATATTACAGCCCTATCACATCTCACCCACCTTAGGAGTCCTTCATGGTGTATAGGTAGAAAGTCTTGTTTGTGATCACTAACACATATATTTTTACAGAATCCACCAATTTAAGCATAAAAATATCCAGTGACAAAAGATTTTTAAAGTCTAAAAGTATTTATATAGTTTAGAAAGCTAAATAAAATAAAATGTTACTAAATTCTCTCTCCATTCTTACTCACCTATGCATTTCAAACTGACTGTTACTGACTGTCAGCATATTTAGGGCCTGATTTTCTGAAGTGCTGAGCATTTACTTCTTCCTATGGGATTTATGTGTGTCCAGCACTTCTGAAAATCCAGGCATTATTGACTCGTTTGACAGTTCATCTTAAGAGTCCTGTTGCAATAGATTTCTAAATTAGATGCAATAGATTTCTTTACAGATGATAGGGAGCCAAATACACCATATACTTAGCACTGGTGACTACCAGAGTCTCTTCTCTATTTCTGGCATCCTTACCTGTGCGGATCTGCTCGTTACAGGCAGCTCCACTCCAGCCAGGTCGACAGGACCCACAGTTGTAGCCAGAGAAGTTACCATTGCAGCTGCAGGTTCGATTGAAGAAGCGTAAGGGCCACTGCTCACGGTCATCTTGGCCATCATGCATGTACTGTGGGCCATGGGGCCGTGAGTCTGCTATCACTGATACACACTGACCTCTCCCTGAGGATGAACCACAGCGATCGGTACCAGGCCCGAATACTGGAGCCAGATCTGGACAACACTCGCCACTTGTCAGGGCATCAAGTGTAGCACACTGGCGGGGGAACTGAGCTCCAGCTTGGCTGAGCAGGGAAAGGAGCAGCGGCGAGAAGAGGGGCAGCAGCTTGGAGGGCTGCATCATAATAATCCAAGAGAGGTGGCAAGAAGAATCCAGCAGCCAGCACACTTTGTTCTTTTCTGTCTATCTACACTGAAGGAAAGAGAGAGAGAAGGAGGAGATGAAGTGATGCAAAAGTCCACACTATCGCCTCAGTTTCCGATTCTCCACTCACAGACTTGAAAGTGCCTCCCTAACCCTAATTCTTACTGCACTCCTTCCAGGGAGATATGCTTTCACTATCACTAAATGCTAAAAACAGGAGTTAGGCACTAGCATCTTCAATCCAAGTATTTCTAGTGGTCTTTGTTTGCCTCTACCTTTTCCGAATTAAACTGATCCACACCACTTGTTCTCATTTAATGTTTCCCTGCTCTTACTGTCTGATCCATTGAAAAGTCTGCAATAATCAATGCCTCTGCCTTGTACCTTTTTGCTGTCTCTCTAAGCACCTCTTTGCTGAGCTTCGGTTTTGTTTCTAAGTGTTCTGCTGCTCCTACCTTGAACTAAACAGTGGTAACTTCTTTCCTGTTTCTGTCTGCTTGCTAATCCTAGCTCTGCCAACAGAGTACGGCTTGGCCTGTCGCCCTCTCTCCTTCTAATCTGTTTCTACTTCAGTAAGTTTCCCCTGGCTTTAAGTATTTCAACAGCACATGATTTCTTTCATGCTGATCTCCTTGTGATTTTACATGTTTTAGCAAAGGGCAGAGGTGAGTAATTGAAATCAAAACAATCAGAGCAACAGTGGAGGCTTTTATTTTCACAGGAAGCGTCTGTTTTCAAAGAACATTGTTTAGACAAAGAAACTTGAGGAAGCATAAATTTAATGGTATTTCTTTAAATGCTAAGCATGACATTTTAAAGAGCAGATCACAACAAAGGACACAGGCATGTTACTTATGCAGCAAAAAGGCTGTAATTTCACACAATGAATAGCAAGCATGTTGAGCTAATCATTAATTTAATGAGCCACCATAATCCCACTGTAGAGTGGACACAGTCACTTTTTTAGGGAAATGCTCCCTTCCCTGTGAAATCCAGTCATTGCCACTCAAAGCAGCACCATGGTCTCATCCTCAGGTTAAGTTCAGTCAAGTAGCAGGAAGTGTCCCATAACTCATCCTAGCATATTGCTCATTGCTGATGGACAGAGAACGCTCATAGCTCAATTTTGAGCAATCAATCACATGTATCCCATCTGTGGAAAATGGGCTTTGTGCTGAAGCTGCTTCAAGAACACACCTCCCAGCATGGGTCATAATCTGAAATCCTCCATAATATTTACTCAGTCCTTCTCAGGTAAATTTCCACTGACCAAAACTGACTTTACTCAGTCACCCCCTCTCTCCTGAATCTCCCCTCCCCATCTCCACCTGTTGTCAGGAAGGTCAGCCTGCAGCAAGAATGGAATGTTCTGGAAGGAAAAGTGGCAAATGGCATCAAGATAACATGTAACGTATTTCCTGGGAAACATTTCAAAGGTGGCATACCTTTGGTATATAGCAGAAATCGCTTCCCTGTCCCTTTTTCCCTTTTGTGGATATGCAAGCCTATGATGAGACCTCATTTACTGAACCTATTGTTCCTATCAATGGCCAGGTGAGTGTGGATAATCCCAATGAGTTTTACAATCTATGAGCTGTATGACCCAATCAAGACCCATGAACTCTGACTCAACTAACTGTGGCCCTCAAGTGCCCCTCTGCATTCTGCCATCTGTAGTAGAGCAGGGCCAATTTCATGAGGCTGGCCAGAAATTTCATTCTCCAACTGGGATGCATTTTGATAGTTATTGGGTGCTAAGATGAGAAGGACTTCCATTATGTTCTCTCCTTTTTCGCTTTACCATTCTCTCTCTTCTCCTTTCTAGTCTGTCTGCTCTTTTCGTAGTCTAGCCTACATCTCCAGCTCCTGAAATCCTAAATCTTACTCCCCAAAAAGAGTGCACAGAGGAACTACTTTAGTTATTTTGGCTGAAGGCATCTTTCCCCTGTGCTGACAGACACAATGCAGAGCTTCTCTACAGCTCCTCCACACTTTGCTAGATAGCCAATTAGGCACAGTAGGCACATGCCACAGGGCACTGATGATCTAGGGGTGTCTAAACAGTAGTGGATTACTGCCTGGCCCAATGGGGCCTATGGTCAGGGGCATTGGCCAATTTGGAGGCCCCACATGTGTGCCAGAGCTCTGGCTCCATCCCTTGCTCCTCCTCCTCTTTCTGGGGACCCCACCGCCCTGCTCCTCCTCTTCTCCTTGAGGCCCTACTTCCTGTCAAGGCCAGAAGCCAGTGCCTAGGGGTGAGCCGAACTGGTCGTCCCACTGGCCAGCCCCTCTCTCCCTTATCACCTCCCTCAGCAGAAAACACGAAGGTCAGCTGGGGTCAGATGCTGTACCTAGGGGTGTGTAAGGTGTAAATCCAGCCCTGCTTCCACATGTGGATTTTGGTAAGTGGATCCACATAGTCACAGGACCCTAGATTATGTCCTCTTCATGCCCCCAAATCTCCCCTCTGTGGACCTGATATAGAGACTGTAGCAGAGCTGCATTCTGTGGCACCCAAAACATACACAGTCACCTTTCATAAACATTCCCCTGGTATTGCTGCTCTTGGATGCTCCTGCTGCCCTCCTGAGTTTGGAGGGTTTGGCCCTAGAGATTATACTAATACACCACATATTTTACTAGTACTATTTTTATAGTACTAATGGTAATAAGCAGGCCTTCATGCAGTAGCACATGTTTTAGCAGCTGCCTTTTGCATGACCGCCTGAAGAATATTATGAAAATACATCTAGTCTTAGTTGTGCTCAGATGGTAATTGAAGTTGATGTGTCAGATATGTTTTATCAATTATCTAGTCAATTGTCAGTTGTCTATGACCTTGTCATATGGTATTTTGCTAAATACCTAAATCACTTTTCCAAATGAGACTTGGACTCCTAAATTGTATGGGTCCTTTTGACAATGTAACTCTTTGACAATTACCCTAATTTATTTAGTTTTATTTTTAAACCCTGAGAAACAGAGGGCCATGCTACAGTAAGACTGCATATGCCTAACTTTTAAAAGTAGTTGTTTATCAGTCTTGTTGTTGATACAGTGCCTAGCATGTTGTGACACTTTACAGAACATACTTACTACGCACTTATGTAATTTGGGTATTAGCATACACAAATGAGCAGTCAGGTGTTTAACTGGCACTTTGGGACCATGTAAACTTGATCTGAAGGTGCAACTGTGCTAACTGCATCATGCATGTGGCACAGTCTTGAGCTTCTCAGATTTTGAAAAGCAGGAGTCAAATCCTCAATTCTCATTCTGTATCATAATGCCCCACATACTAAAAGCAAATATTTTGTTTTTCATTAAAACAGCATTAAATATAACCTATGTGAACAGCAAGTCCACTAACAATGGGTCCAAAACCAAAATTCTGCTTCCCAAATCTGAGCACCATCCCCCAGCCTAAGCTCTGAAGAAGTTTAGGTCCACATTCACACCTAGATTCTAACTTTCCATCTGGCCTCTGTCTTTGTAATTGGCCAGATCAAATTCCAAAGTAGAGTATCTTCCACCCCCAGCCCAATCTTTAGAGAAGTTCAGATCAATACCTAGATCCAAATTTCACTACTTTCCCTCTCTCTGTAAGAGGCCAAACCAATACAGAGGATCCTACAACAAACAATATGTGAAATTTGAGAAAATTTTGCAGTTAGATCTTCGGAAAAGATCCGTAAAACATAAACTAATCGATTAGTCCAACATAATATCTCAAAGTTTCCTGTCCACATTGATCTCCAGAAATACTGCTCACAGTTAGCATTGCCTCATAATAAACTGATGCAAAGCTACACAAAACAAAACACATGATACGCCCTGTGACACCAGGTCTGCTCATAGTTTGGTGAGGAGTTTATTCTCTTGTTCTAGGTAAAATATTTGCAATAATTTATTAAATTTAGTGTTTAGCTTTTACTTAACTGATGTGACTTGAGGAGGAGGAGGAGGAGGAGGAGAAGGACCTTGGGGTATTGGTTGATAGCAGGATGACTATGAGCCACCAATGTGATATGGCTGTTAAAAAAGCAAATGAGGTTTTAGGATGCATCAGGTGAGGTATTTCCAGCAAGGAGAAGGAGGTGTTAGTGCCGTTATATACGGTGCTGGTGAGACCCCACCTGGAATATTGTGTGCAGTTCTGGTGTCCCATGTTTAAGAAGGATGAATTCAAACTGGAACAGGTTCAGAGACGGGCTACTAGGATGATCTGAGGAATGGAAAATCTGCCTTATGAAAGGAGACTCAAAGAGCTTGGCTTGTTTAGCCTGGTCAAAAGAAGGCTCCGGGGGATATGCCTGCTCTATATAAATATATCAGGGGGATTAACGTTAGGGAGGGAGAGGAATTGTTTAAGTTTAGTACTAATATAGGTACGAGGACGAATGGGTACAAATTGGATATTAGGAAATTTAGACTAGAAATTAGACGAAGGTTTCTAACCATTAGGGGAGTGAAGTTCTGGAATAGCCTTCCGAGGGAAGTAGTGGGGGCAAATGACTCATCTGGCATTAAGACTAAGCTTGATAAGTATATGGAGGGGATGTTATGATGGGATAGTTTAATTTGAGCAATTGATTTTGGATTATCAGCAGATAAGTCTGCTCAATGGTCTGTGGGAATGCTGGATGGGATGGGAACTGAGTTACTGCAGAGAAATCTTTTTTGGGTGCTGGCTGGTGAGTCTTGCCCACATGCTCAGGGTTTAGCTGATCGCCATATTTGGGGTCGGGAAGGAATTTTCCTCCGGGGCGGATTGGCAGGGGCCACGGAGGTTTTTCGCCTTCCTCTGCAGCATGGGGCATGGGTCGCTTGCTGGTGGATTCCCTGCAGCTTGAGGTCTTCAAATCTCATTTTTGAGGATTTCAATAACTCAGTCATTGGTTCGGGGTTGTTATAAATTTGTATGGGTAGGGTTTTGTGGCCTGCCTTGTGCGGGAGGTTAGACTAGATGATCATATTGGTCCCTTCTGACCTATGAGTCTATGAGCATTTTATTTGGTGACTGAAGTGCTTTGTTTATCCACAGAACAAGTGCTGGCCGCAGCAATACAAACTTTGCACGTTGCTGTGTCAATGTGCCTGCATCAATGACACAGAGGAACTACATCCATACATAGGAGAGTTTGGTTGAGTCTCTGGGTGTGTGTTTGTGTATATATATATATATATTTTCCATCCTTGGCCTGCTGTATCTATTCCAGACTGTACTGAAAAAAAGATATTTGTATTTTTAGATACAGGATAAAGCCATCGTCTTCAAAAGGGAAGGGAGAAGAGAGAAGCAGAGATTTTAGAATTTCCCAGAGCCCTATTCTACTACTGTCACCTTCCCATCTCACATTTCTCCCTGTGGCCAGGACATCTTCAGACACTATAATCCGTACTGGGTGACCAGACTGTGCTGAATAGGCCAAACAGCTGGGGCAGGAGGAATAAGTGACAACTGATCACTGTTGATCCTGAGCTGCATCCAGTGCTCCTCACTCACAATTCAGGCTTCAGGCCCCCCATGTTATATTAACTGGCATTTTTTTGCTGGTTTATAATGGTGTGGTAAAGTAGAAGTATGTAAAGCAGATGTATGGATGCTTATTTGAAGAGATGAGGAATATGTAAGACCACTTATGTAACAAACCAACACATGTGATCAACACACTGTGGTTTTTATAATACTCAATTTGTGTTGAGTACTCAAGCACTTACAATTAAAAATTAGTCTTACAAGAATTTAGTATTCAAGTGTTCACATGTTCAAGAAGAGTGTTAGTTTAATAGTAATAGTGTGCTTATAAGTACAGCAGTAGGCAGTCAGGCAACTATAAGCCAGGATTATAACCAATCTTTAGAGCTGTTTAACTTAACTGATGGAAGCTGGTCAAAGTTTTTTTTGATGAATTGTTTCTTTATCAAGCACAGCGTTTTGAAAACTCAGTTTTTTCCATGAAAAGCATTAGAAATGTCATTTTGAGAAAACCCAAACAAAGTTTCAGATAAAAGCAGCCTGAATATTTTGAACTTTTCCCTTCAAAACAAAAGGTGCTCACTCATTCTTAGTTTTTCTACCCATGTGACATTTTTACCATAGAAAAGTAGGGGGAAAAGAAAAAGTGAAGCAGGCACTTTCACTTTTAATTGTGAAGTGTTAAATACTTTCTCTGAAAACAACTTCACTTTCAGTGGTAACACTCTAAAAGAGGGTAACAAAGTAATGCTTTTGTAACCTTTAGATGGACTAGAGTCTACTTCACTGCCTGTCTACTAGTGCCTAAAAATAACTCCCTTAGAAAAACACCCTGAAATCCATAATAAAGTCCTTGAGGATTTTCAGTCAGGATTGCACAGAGTCAGCCTCCCAGCAATCAAATCCAAAAAGAACATAAGGAATGAACTTAATTCGTAAGTACCAACTTTATAAAGCCTTATGATAAACATAAGATTTTCTACAACATAACAGGTGCTTTAGAATCCATATACATTATATTCAGGGTTATACATAAACGAATACAGAAAACAAATTAGATCTGTACAGGTCAGTACGCACAGAAAGTGAGAAGAAAGTGAATTCCCAAAAGCTTAGGCTGAGATCAGCCATGTCTCAGTTAGTCTCTGACCTCCAAAATCTATAGTCTGCTGAGTCAAAAGCACTGCAACATCTTCTCTCCACCTGCTTGTAGAAATCTTCAGCTGGAATCAATGCAGACTCTTCCTTCTCTTCTGCTGAAATCACGGTTAGCGACTCAGCTAACTAAATTAATCAAACAAACCACTCAGTTAAGAATATAGAAAACCTTCTTACAAGAAAAATACAAACAGAATAGCAAAATAATTGGCTTTCCCCATTATCACATTTAAGTAAGAGAAGGACTGGTGAGACGACAACTAAAACAGTGTGGCTAAGAATCAAACATTCCAACTATAAAATTCAAGTAATAAACAGTTTTCCCTCTCTATAATTAACAGTGCCAGGGCTTCCCTGTTGGAGGATTAACAATATCAACCTGCTTCGGACTGCTCCAGAGGTAGGGGGAAAACAGTCTGCTTTCTACTGCTCTGCCTCAGCTTCTCCCAACCCACAGTTCCCATGCCCTTTTGCAAAGCAGCTGCCCAGCTAGCCCTCATGGAGTCTTAGTTCAGCAACAGGAACCTATTGAGCAGACCAAAAAAGCTACCACACACAATTCCAGAAACTTCTGAATGCTGAGAGCTCTTAAAGAGATATCTCCCTGTTAGGCCCATGGGTTACACTGACTTTTTTCCAGTTTGAAGGAAGAGGGGGAGAAAACCACATGCACACACACACACACACCCCTTTTTTCTACTAGAAAGATAGGCATTAAAGTAGGGGGAAAATGTTTTTTCCTCCTTTGCTTTTTTAAAGGCACTCAATCTACATTTTTTATTAGAAAAAAAAATTAAAAAAAAAAAACTAAGAATTGAGAAAACAGGACCTTTCCCAGCAAAATAAAGAAAATCTTCAGAGAAAAATTCATTCCAAAATTTCATATCAAGTTCTCTCCACAAGCTTTATTTTTTAAAAAATTGAACAAACAAGGTTTGTGGGTGGACCTTTTTGTTTGTTTTTTGCAAAAACTGATTTCAGCTAGCTCTACAAGTTTCCCTTTAAACCTTTTAAAACTATTTATAAATGTACCTTAAATATAAAGTGTGCAAAATGAATGCATTCTCCATACAAATATCAGCATATTTATATTGGATTCTATCATGTAGGTTATTGCATTACAACATGAAGTTTTCATATTAGTGTTTATTTTCACTAGCTTGATGCAAGAGTTATCAGACATGACAAGCCGAGCTCACTCAAAGAGGTACAAAAATGTGATGTGCAGAGTATCTGTAGCAAGTTGCTGAGCACCCTGTAACAAGACTGTCACTCACCACAAGTGCACCTTCTTGTAACTAGGTTGGGAATTAGCTTTTGCCCCATGTGTTTCTCCTTGTCATCAGTTGCTTATCCTGTTGTCCCTCTTTCTCTTTACAACCGGCTCTGTGGCCAGGCCAGATACCCCTTCTGGGGTATCAGGGCTTTGGATACTGCTTTAGATAGTCTTCCATTCTTCATCCAGGTCCTATATCACTTCCCAGGGGCTTGTAGAGGAGCCTGGACCAACCAATATCTTCATATTCCATTCCAGGGACCCTATAACTCAGGATCCAGGGCTGCTTAATCTCAGTCCTCATTGTGATTTCCCTGGCTTCTTTATACCCACCTCTCTATCTCTGCATTTACCACCAGAAGTTCTTCTGCTCCCCATGGCTATTTCACCTCTCTTAGCCTCTTATCAAGCCCTAATCCCTATAGCTTAGTTGTCTCCTCATCCCTATTCAATGATCCTTCCCTCTAAAGAATGACAACCAGCCCTTTCCTACAGTCTCTTGCCACCTGATTTTATAGTCTTAGCCCAGCTATCCTCCCATCTGGGCTTCATCTGCAATTAGACCTTATCAAGCCCTGATTCCCATTTCCACTCAAGGCTTGTGTGAGGCAACCACTCGATTATGCTCCTGTCCCCACTGAAGTCAATAAGAGCTGGGGGAAATTGACATCTCAGGGAAGGATTCAGCATCCCACAAGATTGGTCACACACACATATACACAGCCCTATATATCTTACTGCTAGTATGACATATGTGCATTGTGCAAAGTTGTCAAACATTTTCTGTTACCTTTTCTAAACATTTATGTAATCATGCCATAAATGTTTTAACATTTCTACAGAAATTTACCAATCTTTTGAACAAGTGTGAATTGAGGATGTGACTGAAATGGACATTTCCAAAACTGGGGCCTGATACTCCACTGTCTTGCACTGTGTGCTGTCATTTATATCCATGAAAATTAGATGTAAAATGCTATCAACTGTGCAGTTAAATGGAGAATTTTGATTTGGCAACATTTTATGCCAATTTCACACATAAGCAAATGACTACCTAAGGGTCAAAGCAGTGAAGAATCAGGCCCAATATACTTACAGTATACATCACTAAATTTGATGGTTAATATTTTATCACCAGAATATTGAATTTTTACAATAATTTTGGGCAGTTGATAAATACAAAGCCATGCAGAGTTAATGGGGACTTAAAGCATTGCAGTGCTATCTTCAGAATTTGAATCCATAATTAGCTGGTCTTGGAGAAGGTTTCTTCTCTGGCATGCTTTGGTCTTTGAGAATTCTACAATATCACTGACAGAAAATCTGGAAAGGGGGAAAAGACCAACAGCATTATATTATAATCAGCTCCAAGGGAGTATTTACGTTACAAATTTGTAAGCGGTTATTTTCAAGGTTGATAATGGATTAAGGGTCCAAACCTGAAAGTCCCTTTGTCCATTGATGTAAAGGGAAGTTTTCCTATCTAAAACTGAAGAATTGGGTCTTAAAAAAAAAAAAGTCACTGCCAGTCTCATAGTAGTTAGAAGCCTAAATATTTACAAAAAGAAATTGGAATGAGTAAACAAAGCAATCAATAACAAAACATGCACACAGAGCTAACAAGGAAAATCTATAAATCCATCAATGAAGTCTCTGAATAACTACCTTATAAAAAGTTTCTGGTAGTGCTCTGGGGAGACTTTAATATGATCAAGCAAGGCCAGAAAAAAACGTCTGTTCTCTAATGAATCTATGAACTATCCCTCCAGAGCGGAAGGATGGAATCCTGTGCTTCATTTTGGTATTGAGGCTCATCCAGGCGGTTAGCATGACCCATAAAACATGACCCATAAAACCCACCCAGTTGGCCTACTGCTAGTGTGGAGCATGCAGAACTTCAGCTGAAGTCAGTGGAAGCTGTCGGTGCTCAGCACTTCGGAAAAATCCACCCATAAATCATTCTGTGGTAGAAACAGACATAAGGGGCCATATAACTTTTAAAAAATGATGCCAAGGTTTTAAGGCTAAAAGGGAACATTTTGATCAGCTGGCCTGATCTCCCACATAACACAGGCCACAATATTTCTTACTAATTCCTAGTTAGAGCCTATTCATGATTGAACTAGCCGGTGGCTTGTACACATGCATAGTTTGTGCACAACAGATGAGCATCCATCTGTCCAAGCAGCTATTGCACCTCCTTATTCAAATCCCATAACTGTGAGCACAAATGGCTAAGTAGATCTCCAATTACTGTAGTCATTTGTGTATGCAGTCATTGGTGTCCCACTTGTCACCGGAGTTTTCCATTTGATTTCACCCAATTTTTGTTGACTTCCTATTTAAGTCAGTGAGCACTGCAGTGCTGATCACCTACAGTGTCCACTGACTTAAATTGGAGGATTGGGTGTAATCAGATGGAAGACAAAGGGAAATGTGGGTACTCAGCATTTCCAAAGAGCAAGCTATTGTAACGTCATTCAAATATAGGAATACATTTGGGGCATGCACTTGTCTGTATTTTCACATGTGGACTTTCAGCCTCAATTCTAATGTAACTGATTCGCTGATTAAGTGGATCTTCCTCTTTTACCAGAACATTGGATTCACCATAGATAGCTTCTCCTGCTTTGCTGATCTCAGTTGCAATAGTTCTGTGAGGAAATAAAGGATAGAGGAGGTGATTCAAGACTTTTAGCTGGAGTTTAATGTGTGGTCCTTAATGAATATGTCAATCAAACTTTTCCTCATAAAGTTAACATAAAGTATCACCTATGTTTGAACCCTGGACATAATTTTTCTCATTTTATTCATTAATCAGAAGCCCCTGAGTAAGTGTTTGGGATCACGAGCATCCTAGGCTGATTCAGAAGCTGCTATTGGTTAGATGAGAGAGGAGGAGGAAGAGATGGAATGGTGCATGACTTCCTCCTGTGATTACATGGCAATTCCTCCCAGGAAAGAGTAGATAGAATTCTATATCTTATGGCTTTTGCTGGTAAGAGAGCAATATTGGTGTATGCCAATCTAGATCGGCATAGAAACCTTCTGGTGGCATGCATATGGCATCCACCAGCTACAGTCCCTTACAGTCAGTGCAGCTCACTCTTTGGGCATTAGAGTTTCTGACTTAGGATAGTTGGTGTGAAGCCTGGGTAATTTGGGATCCTTTTTCTTTTTAATGGAGGCTACATAACCAAAAGTATTTTTAAAGAAATCTTGGTGATAGTACGAAGTGTAAAAAACATTAAGTTAGAATAGTGTCTCTGATTGTAATAACTTTAGTTTTGATCAAATATTTGGATGTAAATACTGTAATGGTTGAAAATGGTTCTCTTCAGTATTTAATATATTAATGATGGCCAGGGAACTTTAATTTCAGGAAGCAGTGTAATATTCTCATGAAGGCTGAACCAACGGTGTCTAAGATGTCTGGAGAGGCCAAGGTGGCAGCAAGGATGACATTCAATACTTTCCCCAGTACCTTTTTGGTTTGAAAGCATGTGATTGATTTTGCATTTTGTTTTTACTTGCCTGCTTTCTTGCCAGGCCTATAATTGGAAGTGATGAAATATCAAGAGCAAGTCTGAGTTCCCAAGAATCAAACCCTTTTTTTCATACTATAGATTTGTATATAGTAGGATGGAAAAACTTTTGGGTGTTTATGTGAAATGAACCAAACTTCAGAACCATTTCCAGATCTCCTATATCTGAATCTCACCATGGTTAATGATCCATTTTGTCCTTGAAGCAATGAAATGCCATTTCTAGAAACAGCACTGCTTTTGAGTTTCAAAAGGAGCACAGCTTCCTGAAATGCTGATACAGGGATTTAAGGCAGACAAGCCAGTGACAGCCATAAGAGGTTTTCAAGTTACTTTAATGTGTCATATGCATCTACAAATATGTTTCAGGCTCCAATCTTGACAGCTTCAATATTTTAAAAGCTCATCACACTTTCTTCTTTTCTCAGTTTCCACTTTTTCCTTTAGGTGCTTTTGAAGGCATTTCTCATGAACTGTGGAAACCAAGAAAAAAAAAAGAGACACCTCTGGCTATTTACAACACAGAATGGATTTTTTCACATGCAACACAATGGCTAGTATTCACTGATGCCAGTACATGACAGCATAATTATATACTTTCCTGTCACATGCTTCCATGCCATTAGGGAAATGTGCTTGTCAGTGAGGCTATGGATCCTGTGATTCCGTTGTTTGCTTTTATAAAAAATGGCCATGTTTTCTCTCTTTCTCCCCTGATGTCAGGTTATTCGCTAAAGGAGTGCTGTTCTTCACTCTTCATCTCTGCCTTTTTTCTGTTTGTTTATTTCCATCTTTCTTTTCCTGCTTCTTTTGACCTCATACCTCCCTCTCTTTGTGCTTTTAATACTCCATCTTTGTATTCTAAAGTTGGTCTTCATGCCCCTCAAGACCCAAAGATCTTTCATTTGACCCCAGGTTGTTTCTCACTGTCTGTCTCTGAAAGCATCCCAAAACTCTTCTTTCTGCTTCCAAGCTATGTTGTGTGTGCGTGTGTGTGAGAGCATGCATGCATATGTGTGCATGTTTAACCAAATGGTCTCTCTGGCCGTTCTGTGTCTTTATCCCCTCTTTCATTCCTGTCGAGCTGGCTCGTAAGGCTCCCTCCTTCCCTAAACTGGGCCTGATTCTCATCACATTAACACCTTAGTTAGGAGTGACAGTTGAAAGAAGAATTAGAGGACCAGATCCTCAGCTCATGTCCACTAAAATCAATGGACCTACACCAATTTACATCAACTGAGGATTTGGCCCATGGTGTGTAAAACCAGTATAAGTAAGATCAGCAAGAGGCTGTTATGATTGGATAGTTTAATTTGAGCAATTGATTTGGATTGTCGGCAGATAAGTCTGCTCAATGGTCTGTGGGAATGTTGGATGGGATGGGAACGGAGTTACTGCAGAGAATTCTTTTTTGGGTGTTGGCTGGTGAGTCTTGCCCACATGCTCGGGGCGGATTGGCAGAGGCCCCGGATGTTTTTCGCCTTCCTCCGCAGCGTGGGGCATGGGTCGCTTGCTGATCGATTCCCTGCAGCTTGAGGTCTTCAAATCTCACTTTTGAGGATTTCAATAACTCAGTCATGGGTTTGGGGTTGTTATAAATGTGTATGGGTAAGGTTTTGTGGCCTGCCTTGTGCAGGAGGTCAGACTACATGATCATATTGGTCCCTTCTGACCTATGAGTCTATGAGTCTAAGGGAGTCTGCAGCCCCCATACTGAGCATAGCCAGAGGGGGCAAGAGAGTTTCTTCTCTTTACAAGCAAACAGTTTGATCGCATCCCCATGCAGCTGCCAGAGATGCCAATCACGTAGGCAGGCACCTACAGCTGCAACCAATATTAAAAACAAGACCTGTTATACAGGGGGAGAATACAGAGATGGAAGAGGGGACAGAGAGGCCTGGGATAATAAAGGGGTGACAGCCCTGTACCAGGCATCCTCCATCATATTACTTCATACATCTTATCTTTTTTATATCCTTGGACCAATAGAACTACAACATTGCAACCAAGAAGACAGACAGTAGACTGCAAGCCTAAAAATTGAATGGCTTTCACTGGCTACTTGGCTCCTGATTTCTTTGAAAATCCTTACCTCCCAGAAGCCTTTGCACAAGCTTCAGTTCTGTGGGGCCGTTTATAATTTATACAGTCTAAACAGAGCTGTAATTCACATAACTATTGATTTAGAATATGAGAACATCCATCCCAGAACATATGAAAAGGCATATGATTGTAAGGATATATTCCCGTATCACTCTTGTTGCTGTGAAGCTGTAGCCTAAAGGCTCATTAAAGTTCATCATTAGGAAATAGATCTCTATTTGCTCTACTGGTGCTGAGTAGCTAGTGAACCAAATTTGCCCCTACAAGTAGACCATCTTTTTAGTCTTCACTAAGTCTGGTGGGCTGGGATTTAGTTATACATATGTATCTCTATTTACTTTGTACTGCTGTATATTTTTAACTTCTTTGGCATTTCTTATTCACTTTATTTGGTACATTGGTTTTGCAAACTGAATAAGAAATGCAGAACTGTGTGCATCTCCTTTTACTGTAAAATATGCAAGCATCTGTAGAAAGTATATTAAAAATATATAGACTACCTCATTTTTCTTTTTCTAGCACATACTAAACAATACATAGTTAAAACAACAGTCTCTAGGACTAGCAAGACTGCTAGAAAGACCAGTTTTCCATGTTTCAAGAGCAAACACTGGAGTCTCATTAGCAGATCCTGTGAAGGCAGAAACACTCCATGTAGTTATTACGAGTGATGAAATGGCATAGAAACTAAACCACCACCATTAATAAGACGCACTGAACTAAACCCCTGTTCTCTGTATTGAAAATATAACACAAAGAGAAGACACTGTCAGAAACCTGTTTCTCAGTTTAGCACACATGATGCTACAGATACATGATGTTTCAGACCTTATTAATGTTAAATATCCAAAACACAAAGCCATGTACTCACAACTGGGCTATAAGAGTCTCATTTCTCCACGCTGCACACATCTAAACCCCATGCTTTTGGCAAACTTACTAAATTGGTGGAAGCAACTGCACCCTTTCCACCATTATGATCCATAAAATATCTAAGTTGCTTTAATTTTAAAGTGAGGGTGCCAGTCTCAGATAATGTAAATGGGCAAAGATCCATTGACTTCAATAAGAGATGGAGTTCCTATGATCCCACTGGAGCTATGGTACTTTATACCTTATGAAGATCTGGTTTATTAATGTCTAAATTAATCTTTTGAATTGTTCTGATTTAAACAGCGGGCTCCTTTATTCTGAAGAAAAAAGGTAATATATAAAATAACTGATTCTTTATTACGTATTGTTATACATTAATTGTTTTTCAACTTTTATTCTGGGGAAAAGGTTAAATAAAGAACTCCATTTCTCAGAGCTATCAGACAGAATCAGAAATGCCAGTCCCAAAGTTTAAGAACAAAATAAGCTCTTCTGTCTTCAATGCTTTTGCTCATTTCTAGTGTGGATCATTTTTTAGGTTTTTATATTGATTGGAGAGATTCATACAGCACCATGTTTCCCCCTCCTTGAGTCAGTATCTTCACTTATGCTGAGTAGCTCCTCGCTTCACAAGACTTCAGTGGGACTACTTAAATGTGGTAAATTAAACTAGCATTGATTAGTCACTTCTGTCTTAAATGAAATCTGCTGCCATTCACACAGTAGCATTGATTGCTGGCTTTTTCCCCTGTCAAACTGACTTTCAACTCTTACCTCATAAAAGTATTTGATTCTTCCCACATTGAAGGAAATGATAGAATTCCTGTGAACATGAGTGGGAGCAGAACTGCCCGCTCAAATAATAAAAACTAAGAAAAAGACTCAATTTTCTTACTTTTGTATACTCTAGTAAAAGAGGTACTAAATTAAATGGACCAGTTTTTAACAGTAGCTAATTAATAATCTGTGATAGGTTTTTTTTGCAGTACTGAGCTAACAAAATTCATCTGCAAAGGTACAGTTATAACAATATAAAACAAGCAATTTTTAGTCAATCTTTATAAAATGTGTCCATTGAAAGCAGTGGGAGTTTGGGTCTCTTCTATTTGAATTTGTATAATATTGATGATGTCTGGTCAGTAAATTTCTCAGTTTCTCGTTTCTGAAGAAATATTCTTCTCAAGCCATTCAAAATGTGTGTTATAAGGTTGGGTATGATCTAGAGACAACATTGTTCCCAGGACAACGTCTGCAAGATTAAGTGCAGGAACTTTGGTTCAAGAGTTCACCTTCTTGGCAGAGAACTTGTATAAGTGATCGCAGTCTTTATTACTTTCACCAAGTGCTGCGTTAATGCCTTGAGATAGATCTGGACCTTCCGAACGATGTAAGATAGCTGACAAACGGTTGTTTACAGAGGTGTGAGTGAGACCTAAAAAAAGGTAGTAGATAGGTATAAATTAAAATTAAGTGGCACTTGTTTAGAAGTTTGAAATGACTCCCAAATAACAGATGTCACCATTGCCGCTGGAGTTTATTTGCCTGCTGTGAGATAGCAGTGTTTCACACAGATACTTAACTGACATAAGCGCAAGCATTGGCTAGAGCTTCCATAACATAAACTTATGAACTGACAGAAAGCTTCAGATGCTGTGCATGCAGTCATGAATTTCAACCGTAGGTAATTGTTGATGGAATGGGACTTCATTTGCAGCACATGATAAAGGAAGGAAAAACTCCCATAGACCAACTAGCCCTATTTATAGTAACTCTGACTATACATATATGACTGTGTGCATGTATGGCATGGGAGAGAAGGTGAGTGAATGGCACTTCCCTCAGGACACCGCAAAGACAGCAGAGCAACATACACTTCTCACACTCTCTGGAGTGCTCAGAGGAATGGCTTGGCTAACTCACCACTTGCTCATTGATCTCAAAGTAGCAATTCACATGGACATAAGGGACCCTGTACATATGGGATGGAACTATAGGGACTACAGGCAGCTCCTGTATGGAACAGTAGAAAGTGCCTCACAGAGCACAATATGCCTTACTCTAACCTACACTGTCGTAGGGATCCTACTTGCAGCAAACTTCTTTCCACTCCACCCACAATGAGGAATATAACAAAAAGACCAGAATTTAATCCTTAGTTTAAATAGTTATGTCTGAGTATTAGTGCCTTTCAGGTTTGATCCTGCACCATTGAAATCAATGGGAGTTTTGCTATTGACTTCAACTAGAGCAGAATTAAGCCCTAATAAAATAAACTACTTGACTTTATTGCTCTGTATTTTCCCTACTCATGCCTTTTTCAGATTGTATGATCTTTAGAGAGGGGATTCTATTGTTTGTTTGGTGCACTTTGAGCCATTTTGTCTCTTGTAAAGCACTGTGTAAACAAGACCAGAAGGCCAAACCTTCAGCTAGTGTAAATTGCCACAGCTCCATTGACTTCAACTGAGCTGAGCTACCTCAATTTACACAGTTGAGGAGCTTGCCCATGATTTCAATGGAACTATGCTGATTTATACTAGCTGAGGATCAGTCTAGTATATGCTAACAACAAAAGCATTACATATATTTTCCCTGTGGTATACTGATTGCTGCTTCCCTGAAAAGTCACCTTAAAAATGTTATAAGGAGAAAGATATGGCATATAACATTTATTGTCATTTGATCTATTATGCCAGGCATTGCAAATGGCTACTAAATATTGGCAAAAGCTTCATTTTTCGTGATTTTGTCTTACTTGCTAAAGGCTACATGGGATTAGACAAGTAGCTAGCAATCATTAAGCTGTGCAATAAAGAAGCTTGAATAAATATTATAGCCACAATTTGTCAAAGTAGACAAATTAAATTTATAAAAAAGGAGCTTATATGAAGTTAATTATGATATATATATATATATTTATATATATATAAAGTTACTGGGAAATGAAATACTGCAAATAAAAGAAAGTACTTCTCTAGTTATAAAGAATTCAATACTAAAGTCCCTCCAGAAGTTTATTGAGCCTGATCCAAAGACCAATGAAGTCCATGGATAAGGTCAATTTTGAGGGTCATAGTGAAACATTTTTACAATTTCAGACATATTTGTACAGATTCTAAGCAGCAGAATTATAAAGGGAAAACAAAAGTTTCATGGGTTATCCGGATAGTCTTGTGAAGATAGCTCGCTTGGTTTATATTGTTGGTTGCAGCATAGCTTGTGCTATGGTAATTTTGCTTGTAGTATTTCCAGTTACTTCAGATTCAGTTGTTTTTAGATGCATTGGATACCTAAACTGAAGGAGCCTGAGAATGTTATATTTCCTATTCATAAAAAAAGGAAGGTGTTCACCAACTATAAAAAAGGTGATGTATCCTGTGCTGAGCACTACTCTGCAGTTATGCCTCTGTGCGCTGCAATCTCACCAGACCTCACAGTTTAAGCAAGATGGATCAAGGAAGGGAGTTAAAACCAGGATGTTTCAGGTGACTAAGTAGGTGTCATTGTTCCTTCTGGGAGAGTACTGAAACATTGCATTGTGTTAGCTATACAGTTGGTTGGAAATGACATCTTTCAGATACGACATACATGGTCAAAGATGCAGTGACACTTTCTCCAAGAGAAAAACTTGTAGTTCCAGTCTCCTGGCCAAATTACAATTTGAACTATATTATGTCTATCTAAAATCCCTTTGCATTTTCAATTGGTGAGGATAGTTTTCATCACTTCCTGCACCAAATTGTTTTGAAGTGTTGCCATTTAGCTATTTATTCTTATGAAGGTGAAGTGTTTTATTCCAGTTGTGAATGGAGTGTACATACTGCATATAAAATCGAGTCTTATTTTAAGAAGTACAGAGCACCTAAAACTCTAATTAAAAGTGAGAATTGTTATGCTCAGCATCTCTAAAAATGTCACCCATCTTTCATTATATCAAAGTTAGATGTCATGTTTAAAACTTGGGAAATTATCTTCCAAATGACATCTGACATACATGATGACATACATTAGTAACAGTAAAAAAAAAAATCTACAAAAAAAAACCTGTTTCCCTTCTAAAGCTAGTCATAATATCCAAGTAACATTTAAAACTAAAGGTATTAAACAACATAAGCATATATCAGTTTTTCAACTTACTGAATTTTCCAGTTAGTGGCTATGTATTTTTACTATACTTCTTTGGTTATCTTTAAAAACAAAATACATTTATTAAAAAAAAAGTTTTAACTTACTTTCCAGTTTGCAGATAGTTAAGGATGGCAACACAGTGAAACATTTCTGAAGAGAAATTATCATTTGCTTAGGAAATCTTCAAACAGCTCAGGGAATAAGTACCTTAAAAAGATCAGGCAGAACACACTCAGCTGGACCCACTGCATATTTTAGAAAGTCTGATAAGAAGCAGGTAAATACTACGGGATCACAGGTTTTAGCGAATTGTGACAATGCAATTTGACTTCACGACAAGCATTGTCCTCCAAAGGCCGGGAATATTGGTCTCTTTTCAAAAGTCATAGATTGCTTCCTTCTACCATGAGAAGCCATAGCTGTCAGATGCTCGGAGATTTATTGGCACATCACAAACAGCCTTTAGGACTTCATATAATCATCACTGTTCACTGGAAGCTTTTACGATAACTTCCGGGAGAATGTGACTGTGCTAGGAGTTTAGTTAAATCAAATCTTATACATGACTGATGTTTTCTGATTAATGTAGTGTTTGGGCTTTATTCCATTTTGTTGACTGTACCCTTCATATAAAGTATAACCACCTTAAAAATATCACCAAAAAAGTTAAATACAGTAAAAGTTAAAGTCATAATCTGGCTGACGTCCAGTTCATTGTGACTTTTATCATTGACTTTAACAGGAGCAAGATAACGAATGAGTAGCGACTTTTATTTAACTAACAAAATGTTCAGGCTTAAGTGTTTTTGATTCCCTTTAATTTTGAAGTTCCTTTGAATTTTTCATTATCTTTTTGAAAAATTAGTGAATCTGGCTGCATTTCTTATTTCATTTTAAAGTTTAATTATCCTTGTTATATATACACAAGTAAACTACTTCACTGTCTGCATTGGGATTGCCAATTGATTTTGAGCATGTATCATATTGGTTTTCATTCAGGATGGTACTGAGATCAGCCATCCTCCACTGAAGAGTACACATGCTGAAATTTAAAAGATACTGTCTTCATGTAACAACCTAGGAAATATGTACTGATGGTGATAGCAAATAGAGGGGAGAAAATGTTCACATGTAACGCAAAAGAGTTGGTCCCTAATCAAAGTGAAAAATTATCCTTAATTTCCAAAACATTAATAGTAATAAATTTGAGTCACCTTCAAGACATAAGGAAAATGGATCATGCCTTACTGTCCTAAAGATATCAGCTTCTATAAGGGAATAAGCAAATGGGATTGCCTCATGTGCATGACTAGAGAGAACTACATACTCGATAAAAGAAAATGTGGTCAATGACCAAGATGCTCTTACCCATTGACTATAATTAACTATGAAATAACTGTATTATTAAAAGGATATTTAATAGAGTGAGGGCTTAAATGGAGCATCAGCCTTCTGCTGGTGCTTTGTAGAGGGGTGAATTTCAACTACTGTGCATGTGAAAGAAAGAGAACAGAAAACTAGATTTGTGTCTCATATGGGAGTCCTTGTTTGTTCTGCTATTAAGTCATATCCTGTATAGGAATTATTGACATGGAAAGTGTAGTGCAGTTAAATGTTTAACTCATTTCTTTAAAAGAAAAAATAAACATACATTTTACCAAAATGTCTGTGTAATTTTGCCACTTTTTCAATGGGTCAGAAACATTAAATGAAAGCTCTCATTGAGAAGGAAAGACTGGTAAAACAAACTGCAAATAAATCATTTATCCAAGCTTTCAATTTTTCACTTCATCAGTTTATTTTAAAGCATAAAATAAAAATTAATCTTGCATATCCTTCTAATTAGTGGCGGTCATGGCAAAGTACAGTACTTAGAGAAACAAAAGCATCACTTAAGCACAAAAGTGACAGCTATATCAGTTTTCTTTTGCCTCATATTCACACAGAAGAAAGTTCTCCTTAACTTCTATGACTGTAGAATTCCCTAAATACAGTGAAGCTAATGCAGTTCTGCTGCAAGCGAGGAGAGCAGCATTTAACGCCTGTGGGGCAGGTCCTCAACTTGTGTGCTACATCTGAGCATCTGGTCTAGTTTTTTAGTCCAAAATTGATAAAGCAACAACAATTGTTCCATTAACCTAACTTTGCTAAAACAACACTATGGATTGGATTTAGCAGAAGGACCTCTGCAAGGTTCTGGGCACAGTGTTCTACATGGACACGTTAGCCATATTTGACCTTGTTAAGAAACACAGTTAGAAAATGTACAAACAAAACATCATGTAAAATCTCAGCAAGCAGTTTAGAGAGGTAAAACATATGGGGGCTGTCCTTTACCAGCATCAACCCTAGAACTTGTTTTTATACTTAGTTTGAAAAAGCCACAGGGTATATCTACACCCAAGACGTACAGGTAATTTCCAGCTCAGGTAGACCTACATGCACTAGCTTTCACTGAGCTAGCACACTAAAAATAGTGTAGCCACAGCAGCATGATGGGCTAACTGCCTTGAGTCCTGTCATGTCTTCGAACATAGGTGGCTAGCCTATCCTGCCACCCACACTGTCGTGACTAAACTGTTATGTTTAGCACACTAGCTCGATCCAAAGCCTTTTTTCCTTTTCCCAGAGGTGGCTTGCTAGGGAATCACACATTTTACAGAGGAGGAAACTGAGATACAGAGAATTAACTGACTTGTTCAAGTTCACATAGCTGGTCAGTACGAGAGCAAGGAATAGAAACCAGGTCTCCTGATTCCTAGTCTAGCCTTATCTAATAGATCCTGTCGTCCATTATTTGATCATAGTGTTACCTTTTGGATTCAACTTCTTTAACAACTTCAGCAAGCCATCACAAGATAGTATAGGAGGATGCATCACTCATATTTCATCTTACTGTGTGGCTCCCCACTCCAAGATTTAACTGTGCTTTTTCTTCCAACAAATATTTTCCTTTATGTTCCCTTTATGTATGTTTCCACTGCACTGCAACTAAATAAATTATGATGGCAAGGTTATTATGCTAATTTCTGCCAATAATTACAGTAATGTGCAGTATATCATTGCAAGGATGTTGCAAATGTAGAAACACCTTTGAAATAAATAGTGGACATATTCGTGAGACAAACTTCAGATCCATTTACAAGCATGTAGTACTACTGTATATGTAAACTTCACAGCATGATAACATTGTCAATTTGTCATGGCAAGGATAAGGATTGACTAGATGTGCTTGATCTGAAAATGTGCTTTAGAACAAGTTTTAGAAACAGCATTATTTGAACAACTATGAAGAGTAATAGCAAAAGAAGAGCTTAGCTCCTTTAGATTGGGCTTTGATTGAGATGTTCCACCTCCCCGCCCCCAAAATATAATTATTTGTACTGCCCCAAACCCCCAGTCATAACCAGGAATTGTGTTAGGAACGACAAGTACATAGGAATGTACATGTAAAATGTCAATATATTAGGGTATGAGCCAGCGTATCTTGGTCTGTCTTACTGGTACATGGCTAGCAGGGTCTACATAGAAAAAAGGCTAGTAATTTGCATTTTAATTAATGAATTCCAAGGTAGGTAGATGTTAACGTATTGAGTATGATTTATGAAGACTCCCTCAACTTTTTTCCAATCAGTAGATGTTGGTATGATAGCAGCATTGATTTTTAAACTCTAAGTAATGTGGAGTTGACTTACTTAAAACATGATACAAATGTATGTAGTTCAACCCACAACCAAATTCCTTTGGACAATTAGTTTTGTTCAGAGTCAGATACAATGCATTAACTATTAGAAAGGTTCCCACAGAAAGATGGTGACCCTTTGAGATTATCCCATATTTATAATGCAAGCAAAACATTCATTGCTTTCAATGCATAATATTAAAGTAAGGCAGGAGCAAAAATGTGATAATTTCACTAGATTTATTATATCCTTTACAAGATTTTTTTTAAGACTGACTTGTTCAATCTGTCTAACTCCTAAGGTAGGGACATTGAGACTTATTTTGAATTCACCATTTTTACATTGGTATACCACCAGTGAAGTTATTCCTGATTTACCCATGAGATATCAGAATCAGGCCTCTTGTCATCTATGTGTTTGCAAACTACTCTGTGTAAATAAATAGCGATGCACTGATGCGCCTAGGCTAGGAAATCACCACTGTATGTAAATGCGTTTTTAGGGAGGCATGGCGGCCTTCCTTAGAGCCTGAAGCAGCAAAAGACTGCTCACCTGCCTCACCCTGCCTGGGGGTTGGAGGCAATAGACTGCTCACCTGCCTTGCCCAAGTGATGGCACTTGTCCGGTATGGAGCCCTTACACCTCTGCTCTCTTCCAGAGAGAGCAATACCATACTGGTCCTCCTCAGTACAATTTCAGCTGTCTTCCTGGCAGCTGAGAAGTTGGAAGAGACAGAATCTGCGCTTTCTAGGGGAAGTACTTGGTGGTCTGGAGAAAATTGAAGCACTGTAAACCATGGTATCATCATGGGTTTGTCGAGTTCCCTTAGGTCTCATAGAAAGGTGTTTTGCTGGTGAAGAGACTCCAAACTGTAGCCAGTGTCTGACTAAGAAAGAGAAGCGCTCAAGTTCGAAGCTGGATTTTTACAACATGTAAGGGTGAAACACCACAAAACACTGAGCTGGGAGGTGGAGGTGTGGCCCTTCAAGAAGACCAAAGATCATAGAATATTAGAGTTGGAAGGGACCTCAAGAGGTCATCTACTCCAACTCCTGTTCAAAGCAGGCTAACCTCAGCTAAATAAAGATGTTGAGGGTCTTCTTGTATCTCTGAAATCTGACAATAAACCTGCCTGAGGGTTGCAGACAATAGACTGCTTACCTCCCTCGCCCTGCCTGACAGCTTATCAGCCTGCCCTACTGGGAGCTGGGGCCAACGACTTAGAGAAAGGCGCTGATTATTCCCCCTTAAGGGAGGCGCGGTGGCCTTCCTCGGAGCCTGGGCCCGAGGAAGGGTCACAATGCACCAGCAGCACAGTACAAACGGCCTACAATATTTTACAATATTTAGTATAATGACTGTGGCAAACTGCCAGCCTCCCTCTGGTGGCTCTTGCATTTTACCTTCTGTTTGTGGTCAGGGCACCCCCAACTACCTTATCTCCCCTGGCTGTAGCAGAGCTCTGTCTCCTGACCTGGGGGGGAAATTTCTCCTCCAGCTACTCCACACCTTCTGGCAACTTCCCCTGCGTTTGTTCCCTCCCCCTCCTTTAGGGAAGGCAGGGTTTAAATACCCTGGACCCTTCATTGGGTCCTGATGCCATTAATTGACCCATTGTGCTTTCCCTCATGCCTGCAAGGCAGAGGGCTTTTAACCCTTTCAGGCCCTCATGCTGGCCCCAGCACACCCTTTTAAAGCCGTCCGTCCTGACTTTATCACACTACCTTCTGGTTAAATTTCTTCCACACACAATATAAGGCCCCAATCTTGTAAAGTATGCCATGTGGATAGACTTCTGCACCCCTGCAGAGCCCTACTGAAGCCAACAGGGCACTGCCAAGATAGTGCTTTGCACAGATGCAGTGATTGCATGCACAGAGTCAGCTGGAGTAACAGGGCCTTAGACTGTAAACTCGGCAGGGAAAGGGCTGTGTCTTTGAAATGTCTGTAAAGCAGCTAGTTAATTTTAGCAGCTAAAATGTGCTACCATAACTTTTTTTATCCAAACTTGTCTGAAACGCTTATCTGAAACTGGGTTACAAAGCTCAGGACAAAGCTTATGTTTATGAGAGTTCTTTTTCTGACTGGTTTTAGAATATCAGAGAATGGCCTCAGTTGCAACATTGTGTTTTGTTACTTCAAATTTTCACTCATGGCCAAATCCAGAAAATGCAGACATGCATGAAAACGAAAACAACCCTAAGAAGTTACTACATGTTTTTGAATATCAAAAAGGGTCATATTTATGTTCATTTGCAGTTTTGGATAAATATTTGGGTAAGCTCTTATTTTATTTGTAACTGCTCCCTTTCCCCCACTTTAATAACTTGCTTTCTGAAGTACTGTTACTGAAATCCATCTCACAGTCTAAGCTGTTCTGGCAATCCCTGCTGAGACAGCTGCTGCTGGCAGGATCTATCAAATTCCAGTTCTACCATGGTATTATAGAAGTTTCAAAATATATTGCTGTGCACCTCATCTTAGAAATCCCAGAATACTCAAGATCAGAGCTGTGTATCCATCCACAACCCAATTAATCTTCCAGACTTTAAAACAATCTGATGGAATCTCAGTGAAGGCAGTGGAAGCGGCCTGAAGAATGGATTGGAGGGTGGGGATGCCTGTTGACATTTTTGGGGAACAGAATAGCTAAATTAGGAATCAGGAAAGCAATGCTAGAGAAAGAAAGGACAAACCCCTGGTTGAGTTGGGAGGAAGAGGAAAGAAGTGTGGAAGGGAAAAAAGGAAAGTTCAGATGTTTGGATAAGGATCTCAACTTTTCAGGGTTTATCTGAACTAAATCTCTAGACCTTCTGAGGACCACCTGTTACTAAATATTAAGCATATCTTTCCAGACAAAACATTTGCCTGTCATGTGTAATCAACTGGGTAATGTGTGTTCTCACTTTCAGATGTGTTATTTCAGGTCACTGATGAAAGCAGAAATATTAATTCCTGGAATGGCTGTGGTGTGGGTGATAACCACTTTTTGAAAGCTAACAGCTTGTTATTGAAATCAATATCTCCTAATCCATAAAGGTTTATTTTAAGGGACTTTGAAAGATTAGTGGGCTAGACTCACCAGTGTCTTCTGGTTCCTTTGCCGTGATCCAGCAATATAAGACCTCCATAAACCTGACATAACTGGCTTTATTACTGTAAACTGGATTTATTGCTGCTTTGTGCCACTGGAGCACATGGGTGAATCTGGCCCAATATCTTCCTATCCTGAAAAATAAATGGTAAAGGTAATCCTTGCTCCTACTATGATTAATCTCATATTATCTCTGAATGTAAGAAAGCTCAATCTCAATGGGTAGTTCCAGGAATGATGTTCATATATGGGGAAGTAAAGGAAACTCTAGCTCTATTTCTGTTTTAAGGCCTGGTCTACACTAGACTGTTTTGTTGACCAAATGCAGCTTTTTTCGACAAACCAGTGCTGGTGTATATACATTGCAGTCACCTCCCGCCAACAAACCTGCCTGTTTTTTCAACAAAATAAACCCACCTCTGAGAGGCGTAGAGCTTTTTTTGCAAACCTTAAATCAACAAAGCATCAGTGTAGACACCGCGGTTGGTTCTGTCATGGTAAATGGCCTCTGGAAGTGTCTCAATGCCCATTCTGACCACTTCGGCCATCAGTTTGAACTCCGCTGCTTGGCAACCACCCGTCACTCCACTTGTAAAGTCACAGGAATTTTTGGAATTCTACTTCCTTCTTGGTTGGTGTGGAGAGCTCACATTTCTTCTTCCCAGCTGACCCCTGGAGGCTCCACACACCAAACGCTCTCCCGCGTGGAGCACTACAGAGCTTCTGGACCTCATTGACATTTGGGGAGAGTTGGCCATGCGGTCCCAGATGCACTCCAGCTGATGGAACTTTGATACCTACGGCCAGATTTCTCATGCCATGGTGGAGAAGAGCTATGAATGGGACATGCTGCAGTGCTGAGCAAAAATCAAGGAGCGGTGTCAGGGCTACCAAAAGCCAGGGAGGCAAACACTTGCTTTGGTGCACAGCCAAAGACCTTCTTCTATAAGGAGCTGGAAGCCATCCTTCAAAGGAGACCTCATCTCCACCCCCAAAACACCTGTGGACACCTCTGCGGCCTGAGGGCCACCAGACACTGGACTTGACCTCGATGAAGAAGTCATTGACAAGGATGTGGAGTTGGATGAGGAGGCAGAGCCGGAGACTGGGTGATGTGAGGAGTCAGGATCTCTTTGCAACCCTGGAGGGTTCAAGCCAGTTCCAGTTCTGTAACTCTGCTATGCAGGATGCAGGAGAGGGGATCTCTGGTAAGTGTCTTCTGGAGTTGATGCTGCTTATGTACAGGAGGCAGAGGGGTTCTTTGCTTTGCTAAATGATAGAGATCACTGAAGAGATAGAAATGCACAGGAGTAACTGGTTTCCATGTGGTTCCAATTCCCTTGGATAGCTAGGCAGCATGGCTGAGAAGCATGTTGCAACAAACATGGGCAACAAAAATGATTAGGGGGCTGGAGCACAAGACTTATGAGGAGAGGCTGAGGGAACTAGGCTTGTTTAGTCTGCAGAAGAGAAGAATGAGGGGGGATTTGATAGCAGCCTTTAACTACTTGAAAGGGGGTTCCAGGGAGGATGAAGCTGGGCTGTTCTCAGTGGTGGCAGATGACAGAACAAGGAGCAATGGGAGAGGTCTAGGTTGGACATTAGGAAAAAGTTCTTCACTGGAAGGGTGGTGAAGCACTAGAATGGGTTACCTAGGGAGGTGGTGGAATCTTTAGAGGTTTTTAAATTGCAGTTTGACAAAACTCTCGCTGGGATTATTTAGCTGAGGTTAGTCCTGCTTTGAGCAGGGAGTTGGACTAGATGAGGTCGCTTCCATCTCTAATATTCTATGATTCTATGTTAATGCACACTGAGATTTCACAGATATCCTCCAGTGAGATCTCTAGGAAACTTTCCTGGAGGTACTTGCCAATCCTCTGCCTCAGATTCCTCAGCAGAGAGGCTTTTTTCTTCCGCCTTTGTAGGACATTTTCCCATGCCAATCAGCAATCACTTGTGCAGGGACCAAAGTGGTGCACAGGTGAATAGCATAAGGACCTGGTTTGGAGCTGCTCGCATGGAGGAGATGCACCCTAGAATCCCTATTTATTCTCAGGGGTGAGATAATATCTTCTACGGCCCCCTGCTTGTGGAAAATGGTGGCACAATTTGAAATTTTGTCCCTATGTAGCTGCATTTATGCTCCAAGCAACCACCCACCCAGAACCTCTTCCCTGGTATG
>ML675612.1:34520136-34533936 GCA_007922155.1 Mesoclemmys tuberculata | reverse complement strand
TACACCAGTGGAGCACTTCTGGCTGATAAGGAAGTGATTTAAGACAAGCAAAGCAGAGATGTTCCAAGAATTTCTCTAGTCCTCTGAGGCAGCAAAAAGAGAAAAAAGAGCATGTAGACAATGTGTCTGAAAGTCAGAAAATTGATAGACAGTAAAGGAAGGAAAACCATGACCGGGTGCTAGCAGCTCATGAGCACATGATCAAGACCATGGAGGAGCAGATGGAGCTGCTAAAGACAATCATGACATTGCAGACAAAGTTCATGTTGTAGTCTGATTTTGGGTGTTTTAGTAATTTGAATGGGGTTATAGCTCGCCAATTGTTCTGATCAAAAGATAATGAGGTTCTTGTCCTGGAATCAGGATCCAGAAGAGTTTTATAGGGACCCCAGGGTGCATGATAGGAAAGTTCACAGTGATAGCCAAATTTGTATAATTTTACAAGCTTTTTTTAAGGTAACATAAAATGATTGACAAATGACTGATTAAAAGAAAATGAATAATCAAATAGATAATGGATAGGATTACAGTCTTATTTTAGAGACTCATGTGATATATATATAGCTATGGTATGCTTTGGATTAATATACTCACATCCTTCCCTGATGACCTGGTTGAGAGATGTTCAGTTGCTAAACTCTTGAGTAGAGTCTAGGCAATACTCGCAGGCTAAGAGCTATAAGGCTAAGAGTAACACTACAAAAATACTAAATATAAATGAAGAACATAATCTTATCACTAACTAAAAGAAGCTTCAAGGAGTAGCTGACAATTGTGCCAAGTAACACGATTTGCCCCTTCTTATACCCTGAGCAATACAGGTCCTCTTTCTAAGTCCAAACTTGGATTCTTCACCCCCAAATTATTAGGGTACACTTATTCTACAGGCTGGCAGGTTCATGTGTATTAATGACATATCCACATCCTTTCCAGATGGTTTGTTTATCTCACCTCTGTTATTTCTGGCCCTTTTGTGGGTTCTGTGGTGTATCTGTGAAGTTTGCTCGGGGGATAACCTGAGACAGCCCCTGTCCCTGTTTGGATGCCCCCTCACTTATCTAGGGTAAAGGTTATAACCATATATGTCTTATCCTTTAGTTCATCATTACTTATCTGGGCCAGAGATCCTGAACATATGTACGCTAACTGCCTTAGCTTTCACACAGAATATGGCCTGTAAGATACCTTGCATTACAGCTATAATACTTTAATATGAATCTATGATTCTATTATAATAAAACAACAATACTTAAATCTATAAGGAAAGATTGTGTGTGTGTGTGTGTGTGTGTGTGTGTGCACGTGTGTGTGTGTGTGTGTGTGCGTGCAAGCAAGCAGGCTACTCCTATAGGCTACAATGTGTGCTCACCCTCTCCCGTACCCACTACAGAATTGCTTTACATGCACTCCTCAAACTCCCCACACACATTCCTACCGAACTCCCTGCCTATTTCATTACCCCTTTCACTCGACCCCTTCAGACAGCTATGAGAGCGACAGCTGGATTTACACCCAGCTGCCATAGCTCACACTCCCCCTCACTGCTTTTTCTTCTCCAGACCTGTGTTTTGTTTGTGTTGTAAACTGATTTTGTTTAATAAAGACAATCTGTGAGAACAATAAGCACTCTTTATTTTGTGTTATAAATGGTACTCTCACCTGTCACTGATACACAGCTCAAACTGGACTGCAGTCATAGCATGGCCCAGAACTGTTCGCAAAAACACCTTATTGGTTCTCAGTCTCAAAATGGGCCCTTAATGCCTCCCCGATCTAAATGCCCCCTCCCCCACACTGTGTCACTGTAATATCCCTAGGATCTGGTTGCTCCTATTTAGATGCAAGGCAATCCACCTCTATAGTCCACCCAGGGGCAAACTTTTCACCCTTAGCTTCACATAAATTATAGAGCACAAAGCAGGCAGTGATAACCATGGGAATATTGTCCTCTTTAAGGTCCAGCCTGCCATAAAGCATCACCAGAGAGCTTTTAATCTACCAGATGCACATTCAATGGTCATTCAGCACCTGCTAAGCCTGTTATTGAAGTGCTCCTTGCTGCTATCCAGGTTGCCCCATAAGGCTTCATGAACTATGGCATTAATGGATAGCAATTGCCATGTGCTTCTCCACCAAGATGGCAGCTCTCATTCATGTATCTTTGTACTGCAGGGCAGGGGCGGACTCTGCGCAGAGTTCCATGAAGGTGGTTTTATGCATTCGAAAGTTCTGCAGCCACTGCTTGTCATCCCAAATCTGCATAACAATGCAATCCCACCACTCAGTGCTTGTTTCATGTGCCCCAAAGCAGCGGTGGACCATGTGCAGATGCTCCGTGAATGCAAACAGTAATCTGGTGCTGTTCATTTGCATGGCACACAGCAGATTAGGTGCCTCAGATTCCTGTTCTGATTGTGAGCTCATGATATACTGCGCGACCAGCCGTGATGTGTTCAGAACACTGACAGCAACAGTGGAGAGCAGTGGAGGATCCATTCTTTCAGATAGAGATGGTAGGTGCTTAGGAAATGGGGGGGAGGGGGCATTGAAAAATGTCACGAAACACAGTCAGGAATGTAAGGAATGATAGGATAGAAATCAATGCATCATGGGATGTTGAGCCCACACCCAGGATGCACTGTTATCCTCTCCATCTTCACACAACTCCTAGCGGTGCAAGGTTGCAAGTTGCACAGTGGAATAGCTGTTCACAGTGTACCACAATCACTGTCAATGCTAACGCACCAAGTGCGTACACGGTTTGGCGACGCAATGAGTGCCGTGTGGACAGGCTCAAGTGCTGTCATTACACTGCTTTTTGATCACCGAGGTAACTTGAGTTGACAAACCTCTCTAGTGTAGACCAGGCCTTTGTTTGAAAGCAGGAAAACAGAGAAAAGCTGTTTGAAAGCTACATTGTTTGAAAGCTGGAAAACAGAAAAGTAGGAGACAGAAACAACTGGTTGAAGGAAGCTTGATACAGATAAGAGATTCTAGGAATGTTGATTGAGATGCAGTGAATGCTACATAACAGCTAAGAAACTTTTGTTTTCAGGAAGGTTAGCCTTATTAAAGTCTTCTGGGGATATTTAAAATAAATGCTGAGAGTGAGCCTGGGAGAGTGAAATGGCCCCTGCGGGAATGTCACTGCTGGTGCAAGTTAGAGGGCCTTGAGGCTACACTTAGGAGTCCAAATTGTCTGGAGGCCAAATTGGCACCCGGCTAGGAATCAGAAAGGCGACATGCCACCACTTCTACTCCTTCCCTCTCCTGTCCATAACATCCTGCTCCAAGCTTAGTTCAGCCAGACCCAAAGATCTGGTTCAATGTATGGAAAAACATCTGACTATCAAACCAATATCAATATACCCAGCTCATCTACAATCATCCTTGGAGGAGACTCTTGGAGAAGCAACCACACAATTGTGATATATCCATTCCCTGTAGTTTTAAGGAGAAGGGAATGGGGGGGGGAAAGGTGTGACGCCTGACTGTTATATCGCTTTGTTTGATCTCCGGATGCTTTGACTGTTTCCATCCAAAAGAAGAAAGAGGACTTCATTTTTTTAGACTTTGCTCTCTCAACCATCAAACCAGGAAAATGTTTGTATATTCTCTAAATACATTGTACAAAATCTAAATATATATTAAATTAGAGTACTGTAAAATAGTAATGATATAATTTGATAATCTAAAATAACTAGTATATGCTTATCTATTTTTTCTTTAAAGCCTTAAGAATATGTAGCATTTTAGCTTGGTTTGGAAAAAACAAAGGGAGCATTGTTTTTTTTCTATAAGTATTACAGGACTCTTTTTTTTATTAAGCATTTAAGACGGCTTTAGAATTCAAACTGCTGATTCCCCTCCCTGCCCTCTTGGCCCTCTGTATGAATAATAGCAATATTTGCTCTTAGGTAGTGATCACCGGTAGCAAGTGATATGTACTCACTGTAAAAATCAGATGTTTGAGTTCTTTCTAGTCATGTGATGGGTAGATTAGGAGATCAGAATTCCTGTAGGTATTAAAATAGCTATGGGCAGACACAAGTCATGAGTTTATCTCATGGAGGAGTTTAATACAGCACAGAAAATAGGAAAAATGTGAACTATTCTTTTGTCACTGTAAAAGAATGCAATTAAATAGTCAAAATCAAAATCATTATCGCATTTATGATAAGATCTCATCATTTTCATAAGTGAGTTTATTAAACTAAACAACATCTACTAATATAACTTCATAACTGAAAAATTGAAATCACTGATGTCTGAGCAATCAAAATCCCTGTTGCTAAATTAAGGTTAAAGGCTGCTTATTATTTGAGACTGCTTTAATTAGCGTTTCAATCTGTAAAGTATGTTATTTTGTTTTCCCTAAAGGACACTGAATGTCTGTTTTTCATAGAGGCTGAAGGTAATGGTCTAATAAATATGTACCATGCACTAAAGACTAGAGACTAATCTTTATTTTAAAAATACAGATAAGCCTGAACCAAAGTAATGGATGTGAATACTCCCGAAACCGGAAAGATTCAGATCTGGATCTCATTTGAAATGGAGTTTCTCTGGTCTGTGTTTACAATGCAGTTTGGAATGAAATATTCAATGTATAAGATGTCAAACATCTGAGTGCTACAGTCAGTTTATAAATATATTTATCCTTTACAGAAACAAGAAAAAAAAAAGATTTTACTTAAAATGCTCCAGTGTACAGTTTCTAGTGCAATGTTCATAGAGAAATACATAGAGGCAATACAGAACAATTAAAAAGAATGTTTGGTTTTCAAAGTATTGCCATTGAATAAGTATACACACATATATTTATTATTCTGCCGAGGCAAACACTGGGCCAATGTGGTGGCTTAACATCAATACCTTGATCTTACAACAGACCATTTGTTAGTACAGCAAGACCATGTGTTCACTAGGAAACAGTGCTCATTCAACTCAAGCACAACAACTCTCCTAGAAGCAAAAAGATGAATTTCTTGTCAAGAATACCAAAAGAAAGAGTACATTTAATTTCTGGTGGGACCTTCTGTGAAATGGAGAGATAACAGTTAGCCGTATAATGGTTCAGAATGAAATGGAACATAAGTGACCCAAGCTTGCCATGCCTGTACATGCTAACAACCTTTGCACACCTGAGTAATCCCACACAATTTAACAAGGCTGCTTGTAAGAATAAGGAATACTTGTATGAATGAGGAGTTGCAGGGTCAGTTGGGAAATTATCTAAGCACCCAGTTCAAGACAGATGGAAATTATTGCAGATTCCCATTGACTTCAGTGGGCACTGGATCAAGGCCCTAAATAGTTAGAACAATTTTATGAACTGCAAATTATTAATTTCACAAATTCCAGGATGTTAACAAATTCAAGTAGGAGTTAAAAGATACCCTATAAACTTTTATATATTCCTTTATAGGCCCATTTTATGAATTAAAAATCTATATTTTCAAAATTATTTATATTAGTATAGACCTGATTAATTTATGTACTGTACTGTAGAAGTCAGCAGATTCCACTTTCTTTTTAACACAGTGTGAGCAAGCAGTGTCTTACAGTACAGAATCTTTTGACTTCTAGCAAATTTAAATGAATAAGATATTTCATTTTTTTAGAAGACAGACAAACATGCTGATAGGAGTCCATTCTCCAGAGCAGATCCAGATGTTACTGCCTACAACTTAATTTTTACAAATTTAATACTACTACAGGATCAAGAAATATTGAAAATGTGTTGCTAAAACATTTATAAAACTGAAGCAATTTCCTTGTACTCGTTATGATCAATGGACTTGAACTCATTTTACAAAATGAGTTGTCAAAGCAAGTTTGATTTTCTTTTCCTTCTTTCTCATCAGATGTATACATTATGACTCAAATTCTTCCGTCATTTAAATCCATGCAATCCCAAAGAAGTCAAGATGTTACACAGGTGTAAGTGAGAACAGAATTTGGCTCACTGTGTGTATAACAGATAAAGGGTTCCAATCTGCCTCTTTTGTTCAGATGCCCATTCATATCCAGAGACTCTGTTAATCTTGATGGGTCTGGACATTCCTCTTAATCTTCAATTGTACAGATTTTTGGAACTAGGGGCCAGATCCTCAGATGAGGTAAATCAACATAACACCATTTAATTCAATACAGTTATGCTGTTTTACACTAGTTAAGGGTATGGCCCCAGGAATCTTATACTTCACTCATACATAGGTGTATTGTACTGTAGGAAGGTTTTTTGCATGATAATTTTGAACATGACATTTAGAAGTAGGTAAATCATTTACAACTGAATTTCAATAAGATTTAGGTATGTAAGCACTGATGTCACTTCTAAAATAGGGATTTATGCCTCTAAACAATTTAGGATTAGATTTATAGAAGGTGTTAAGGTGCCTAACTCCCATTGAAATATTTTTTTTTAAATCTGGCCCTTAGGCACTTTAGAAAATATTACCCCACAAACTTAAGTGCCCTTCCTGACTAGGGATGTTTTCCTGAGTTAGGACCCCCATTTCTTCCACCTTCAAATATTTAAAAACAATTACATTTTTATTTTTCATTTCCCAGTATATTGTGAGCTCAAATCCGTATCTTTAGTTTAATGCGTAGCATGTGTAATGCTATGTGCACCATCTGATGATGATGATGTCTGTTTTGTATGGCATTTTGCCAAACAATTTCTAAAATGCTCACTTTACCTACCAGTGTAGGTTCAACTCCTGGTTCTTCATTGTTTGAATATGTTTAGAAAAAGAGTTTCATCCTTTTGTTGTTCTCAGTAGCCATTTTATAATTTCTGCATTTCTTCATGTCCTGTGCTTGAGAGCCATTTCTATTTCTCTAGGCAATTTTCTGGCATAGAATAATATAGGCCAGTCATAGTAGTTCACATTCTCACTGAGATGTCAAAAGACATATTTATTTCAGCTTCAGTCCTATACAATTTTTTTTAAATGAAACAAGTCTCTAATTAAAAAGCAAAGTAAATTATAAATGCAAAAGATCGAAAAGGAAGAAAAGAGTTTCACATTCAGTTGAAAATCTTGGTAATGTCTGGGTCATATCTTGAAGTCCTTGCACTCTACATTACCTTGTCCACATTGACTTCAAGGGAAGTTTTAACTGTTAACTGATGGTGGATCAGTAGTAAATGGGCACTTAATTACTTCTAATGGGAGGAAATGTTATTGAAGATGCGTTGCATTTACTCTTGTTTCTCAGACAAACATCTCTTCTCCTGCTTCCATGATGCCTCTTATGGCACATCTCCCTTGCAGCTGGAAGTACGCTTCCCACCACAGGTAGACAGACACATGGTAGCTCTGCTTATTCTAGTACATGAAAAATAGCAGTGTAGCCGTGGCAGCCTGGGAAGTGGCTCAGTCCACTCACCTTTGTTCATACTCCGGCAGGTATTCCAAGCTGCCACAGCCACACTGCTATTTTTAGCTTGCTAGCTTAAGCAGAGCTAGCATCTATTTGTCTATCCATGCTGGGAAGCATGTTCCCAGTTGCAGGGAAGACACACTACTACACATGTATTACCCTTACACATGTACTATCCTCTTGGAGCAAATCTGTAAGACTCTCTCTTTCAGTACATCACCCTCTTCAGACTTCCATTCAAGACCCAACTTTTAAGACACCTTCCAGAACCAGAAAATCAATGATGTCTATGTTGAGTGGAGGCTGTAAACTGTTTTTTCTTTTTTGTAATAATAGCAATAATTAATAAAGCATACACATAGAGCTATTTGAGGTTTTTATTATTTTTCATATGGAAAATTTCAACAAGAAATTGAAAACTTTCAGTGCAGACCTGCCATTTGTAGTTTGGGTGTTTCGTGTCCCTTTTCTCTTTTCTGGGACTGGTCTCCCTAGCTGAATTACAACTCCCATGATTCACCATGATCTCCCCTTTTACTGAGAAACTGCAGTGCCTCATGAGAGTCCATGGTCATGATGCACCATAGAAGATCATAGGGGAGCTAATCTATAAAGAGAATGGGAACATAATGGACCTTACTACAGCTCCCATGAGACATATCCAAATGGAACGTTTCAGTTTTTGGTGAGAAAAAATAATCAGTTGTCAGTATGAAGAGGACTTAAGGGTCATTAAAGATAACCAATTCAACATGAGCACGCAGTGTGATGCTGTGGTAAGAAGAGTTAACATGATACTTTGATGTAATAAAAGAGGAATATGAAGCAGGAGAAGGGAGGTGATGTCTCTGTATATGATATTGGTGAGACCATGAATGGAGCACTATGTTCAGTTCTGGTGTCCACACTTTACAAAGGATATTTAAAAATTGAGGAAAGTTTATGAGAAGAGCTCTGAGAATGATTTGTGGTCTGGAAAAGAAAATATGGCTTATATTGAGAAAGCAAGACTGTTTTGCAATGTCTTCTGATATTTCAAATTATATTTTCGTTCTTCAGTGGAATGAAAACAAAAACTGACATGAAAAATGGAAATATGTCAAAACATCAGTTTTCAGACAAAGAAGGTCAAACATTTGATTTGGATCTCTCTCTCCATGGCCAGAAGTTATCAGAGAGCCCTGGACCCAAAAAAACCTTCCTGTCAAAACCTTTCTTGAAACAGATATGTCTCTGCAAAACATTTCAGCTTTGGTGAAACAGCATGTTAAAATTTCACTTAAAATGTTCTGACCAGCTGTAGTCATAGGTGCACAGCAGCTCTGAAAATCAGGCCCCAAAAGGGCAATGATTTATTCTTTTTCTATATACTGTAGAGCCTATGTAAAAATTTTAATAAAAACAATGGAATTTGTCCAAATAATTCCTTTGTGCCAAATGGAAAATATACTGATTAATACCTCTAGCACTAAGGATTAATAGGTTTTTATCTTTTTAAAAAAATGTTTTCTACTTTAGGAACACTTATTCATGGCTAATGCATTTTCAATAGACCAGAGAAGAAAAATTAACAAGCCTCTCAAATTAATTATGGAGGGAAAAGAGGAAGAGATAGGAAATTTTAACAATTGGGGTGCTGATACATAATAAAGCACAATAGAAGATCACTCATGATGGTATTGACGATCTGGTTTTGTTGGTGAAAGATCAAGTGACTTACAGCAATACAAATACATTATGTGAAAGTAACTCATGAGCTGTAAATGGATGAAAGCAATATTGTGTTTGGCTCATATGACATGAGAGTCATCAGCTTAAATCTTTGAGTTTCCTGCTTTTCTGAGCTTAGAAATTTTTTTAAAAATCAAACCCAAAGATAGCCTAGAGCTGACAATATTTCTGGAGTATTGCCTCCATATCTGGCATATGTAGAAGGAATGCTATGGTTAAACTAATTTCTTTGTCTATGAGGAAAATCCCATGATCTTAGGGTAACTTGTCAACAAACTGTATCTGGGGATAGGGAATAACCTTTTAGGAGCCTTTTTTTAATATAAGGTCTACTTGATACATTATGAAAAACTTTTGTTTTAAGTTGTGTAATGCATCTTGGGCAAGGGACAGATATAACTGTAATAATAACTGAAATAAATTACATTTTTAATAACCATGTGTGGAAAAATCATCAGACTGTTAGCAACTGACAATAATGATTTTGACTTATTGTTACCTGAACAGGTGCTTTATTTTTGACAGCCTTTGGTAAGAATGAAGCTATCAAACTCCATCCCACACAAAGTCTATACTTTTTTAATAGGGTCATCATACTAATGTTATTTAGGTAAACTTCCGTCACAGAACACTAATTTGTTCACTTTTTGTTTCATACCCAAAGACTTCCAGTCTCTCCACAGTTCTCCAAAAAGACTAATTTTTGAACATGTATTCTACCACGTATTAACCTAAATGATTAAAACTAAATTCATTTACCCACAAAATGAACAATGTAGTTTTTTTCCAGGAGAAGAGGGTAGCACGATGGGTAAAACAGCAATTAAGGAAGAGGAAGACATTGCTGACACTGAGGAAATCCCTAATCCAGACCTCCTCTTTTCTTGTAACAAAGATGAGGTACTGTCAGGGAGTGAGGGGTCAAAAGAAGAGAGACTGGAGCAAACTGATGCATTAAAATGCAATAAGGCACCAGGTCCAGCCGGTATACGGCCGTTCACATGAAACAGGATATAGTGCTGACCTCTGAAGAACAATCCTGTCCAACTTCTTGAAATAGGGACAGGTAGCTGGAATGTATTGAAATAATGTTTGTTCTGTTCAGGTTTATCCAAGAACATGGCATTTAAGAGTATTGGAAGAATGAATTAAACCAAATGTCTAGTATCTGTCAAACGTTGATTAATGTTAAAAGTTAATATTTATAAAACTCTGAAGATCAGTTAATTGTTGCACATTGAAAGCCAATTGCTGATTAACCACAACACTGATGATGGAACAACTGTTTCCTGCTATGACCTTTCACTATTTCTATCACTACATTTTGTCTCATGAGAACACTGATATATCATCTTAGAGAAGATGCCTGTATGGGCATCTCAAGAAAAGATGTTTTAGTAATCAGCCTATAAAGCAGGCTTAGTGAATCATATGTTCAAATTCTTATAGAAAGCAGGACATATCTTTTTGTTTTCATTTATGAAGCAAAATCCTTATTGCTTCATAGTCATTGCTTGGGGATTTGACTTTATGGTTACAAGAAGTGATTTTGACTTAACATATCTGTTGGCTACATTAAGATGTTAAAAACTAAGGAACCATTTGAAAAATCATGTAATTGAATGGAAATTGATGGTGGCACCCTGAAGAGGTCATTTGAAATACATGTGGCCAGAGGGCATGTTATTAACTCTCCTCCTTTCTCAGCCTAGAAGAACCCACTTTTGATATCAGAAAGAGCTTTAGCTTTAATTTCACAAGGAACTGAATTAAGTATCTACCTGTCTTGAGATGATGGCCAGTTAGGAACTGTCAACAGAACTGGTGAACTTGCATCAAAATGCTGATTTGATATTGATATATAAATATACTGACTATTGAATATATTGACAAAATATTTCAAATGTTTCTTTTACCTTTACAATGTTTGAGGTTGAAAATCTTGTTAACACTTACTTTTGATAGCACCCTAATTAATATTTTAAAAGCTCCTAATCACATATTTATGAAAACAAACAAACAAAAAGTAAATATTTCGGAAAACTAACAGTTCAGTTTGCCTTGACTTCCCAACTTTCAAGAACCCACTCAGCATTTACTGTCACACTAACCAAACTAAACCACACATTCAATTTTAACTTTGCACCCATTTTGTTAAGAGTATTTTTGATAGGTGTGCAGGTGGTGTTTCTGTGGTTTTTGATATTTAATAGTTTAGATGAAGGCTCAGGGATGGTAGTAACCAGGTAACCCTGTTACCTCAGCATTTACTATTCTAATTCCAAACTGGAGTGAAGAGAACCATGTGTAATTAAAGTATTCCTAGGGACCTTCAAGGGTTTACCATCTCTGCAGACCATAGAGAACTTAGCAAACCCTTAAGCCCTACTGAGTTTTTTAAAGTGAAATAATTGAAATGAGGATGAATGGCTTTCTGTCACTGAGGTGCACAAGAGTGGGACTTCATTTGGTCCCTTTCTCTGTCTTGTTTACTGCCCAAAAGCCTCAATGCAGCCATAAGTGTTCCTCTTCTGTGGATCTCTTGAGTTCTGCTAGAGCAGAGCTCAGTTCCTGAGCATACTAAGTGTGAAGCCTCGTTTTCTATGGGAAGGGCCTAAGCTGGCAAGATCCCCTAGTTTCTGCAGCATTTCAGTACAAGAAAATTCAGAAAGGCTGAGGAAATTAAACAGGAAAAATAAAAAACCCACAGTAACCTTGTATTTGTTTACAGAAATTAACTAATTTTATGATTGTATTAGGTTTTCAAAGTGCTTCATGTATTTGTACTGAAAATGAAAAAATTGCATGGGGGAGGAGGAGAGAGCTTGAGGGTCCAGTAGCTGATTAAGGGGACACGAAGATACATATGACTATGTAACTGTTAAGTATTGTACATTATTGGAATGCTGTGAACAAAACTTTCTTGGTGAGTAATGAACTGAAATTGAGTTTCTCTTTTTTCTGGAATTTGGCAATTCTTTCCTATTGTACCAGAAGCTTTTCGTTCCACTGAAACATAGTTATGTGCTAGAATGTCACTTTTATTTATCACCCTTGCCCTATGACTTATTCAAAATTAGTCAAGTTGGAAAACAAATAATCTACTCTTAGGTAATCATTCACCTGATAAGAAAAGCAGGTATTAAAGTCTAAAGAAAGGGAGAAGTTGAAGGACCTATACCTATATAGATGGAATTAAGGTATGCAATGCTATACTAACATAGTAATTGCTGGAGGATGTGGATGAAACAATTAAAAACAGAAAATCTATGGCAAAACTTGTACAGAGAATGGCTTTGATTAGCATGCTGCAGTAGGACCTTCTTTTCACTAGGAAGAAACTTGTTCTTCATTTGTTAGCTAATCAATTAACACAAGATAGAATCCTAGTGAAGACATGGCTGTTTTCCATCTTGCTGTAAAATCCTAATGTAGATGAGGCACTGTATGTTTACCTTCAATGTAGCTTACTGAGGTATGTAAATCCCTATTGAGGCTAGAGTGTTGACTGTAAAAAAACACTTTTTTGACAGTAACAGATACAGCTTCAAAGCAGGTCTAGAAGACACCATGGTGAAAACATCAGGGACCATCTGAGTCCTGTCTGCACTCATTTACCCACCAGTTCAGAGGCATCTGTGGGAATACAAGAGTGTGAGGTTTCCCTTCTTGTGTAGACAAGGCATAACTGAGAGACTGATCCTGTAACCTGAACTGAGTTCTTTATACATTAAACATAAAATTCATCCTTGTGCAGAGACCCAATATCAAGCCAATGTGCCACTATTTTGAGGCCTTTTGCGGGACATTAGTGGCGTTTAGGCCTTTCGCTGGTCCTCTGCACAGAGTTGAATTTCACCTAGTTTTACCAAGCTGGGCAAGTTTGTATCATTTTAATCTGTTCTCTTACAGAATATTGTATCTATTCTCTTTCTCCATTGTAAACAAACTAAAGTCCTCAACATAATCTATGCATCAGGGGAAAGCCCTTCTTGGAAACAATTGGGTAACCTTAATTCAACTGTTTTAGTTTCTGCAGCATTTCAGTACAAGTAAATTCAGAAAGACTGAGGAAATTAAATAGGAAAAATAAGAAACCCACAGCAACATTGTGTTTATTCCATAAATTAACTGATTTTATGGTGGTGATAAGTTTTCAGTGTGCTTCAAGTTTTTGTACTGAAAATGAAAACCTGCATGGAAGAAGGCTGGGAAGTTTGCATCATTTTATGTGTTCTCTTACAGAATGTTGTATCTATTCTCTTTCTCCAGTGCAAACAAACTAATGTCCTCAGCATATTGTACACATCAGGGGAAAACCCTTCTTGGAAACAATTAATTCAACTGTCTTTAGCATAACTGTTTCTTTTAAAGATTAACCTTAGATGCTGCACTCAGTGAGGTGTGAATTATTTAATTCCCATCTCAGTATCTACTTTTTTAGATTTGTTCTATCTCCTCTCCTTCCCCCTCCATTTTTAAAACAAGATATCAGGCCTGTTAGTTGATGAAGCATTAGTGAACCCTAAGCAAATGAACAGCCAAGTGAAACATGAATAAAATATGTGAAAATTCTCACTTTTTTGCCAGTCCCTGACCCCCTGCTCTTCATGACCAGTTCCTATACATCCCACAGTGTTGGCCCTGCATCATTTGTTACTTTCCTTACACCAG